>ML297051.1:16195-41956 GCA_005239495.1 Nicotiana undulata | reverse complement strand
TAACAGCCCAAACAATGGCAATGCATGATAAATAAATGAATTCTGAGACTGAAATACGACTACGTGTATAATAACAGGACTGAGTATGCACAAGTAAAGTTCACAATAGAAATAACAGTAACGGACCCTTTCCGGTCTCCACATATAGACATGAAGTCTTATCATTTATACTTGTTATGTTACTTTTAGTTTCTACGCATTAATAGCGTTCACAGTACCGATATCATGATGGAATAACAGTTAAACCGTGCCTGGGGATAAGCCGGGCCACAACAAATCAACCAACACTCATATGCCCGTCACTTGGCGAGTGTATCGTAGTAACTATCATCAATTAGCATGTACATTGGGGTTTTGAACCCCTCAGTTCCAAGGTTGAAGCCGTTACTTACCTCGAAACCGGCTCAACTCTACTCGGCCTGGCCCTTTCCTCGAGAATCGGCCTCCAAATGCTCCAAATCTATCAATAATCAATTACATGGCGTCACAATGTGCTAAGGAACAATCCCCAAATCAAAATTTAGCAAAAATACCAAAATCCCGAATTCGGTCAAAACCCGGCCCTCGGGCCCACGTCCCGAAAGTCAGAAATTTCCACAACACTAGGTCCCTTGTCCTTTCCCGAGTCTAACCATCCCAAGAACACGAAAATCGGACCTCAAATGGTCCTCCAATTCCCCCCTTCTTCCTCTCTTAAACCCAAGCCCTAACCACCATTTTTCTATTGTTTTTACCCATGATTTCCACCTAAAATCGTTCTTAATGCACAAGATAACGATTTTTGAGTCCAAGAAACTTACCTCCTTGAAGAAACAACGAAATCCCTCTTCAAATGCCTTCAAAACCTCCAAACCCGTGTGTAAAAATGGTGAAAGAGGACTAATTTCGCGAAGGCTGCCTTTTTATAGTTCTGCCTAGGCATTTCCGCAACAGCGGTACATTACTCGCACCTGCGACTCCGCATGCGCGACATTTTAACCGCACCTACGGAAGTCACTTAAACGCCCAGGCTCCGCGCTTGCGATCGCTTTACCCTAACGGCGGGCCCGCAGGGGCGACACATTGACCGCGCCTGCGATCCTTCACTTAACACTCAGAGTCCGCGCCTGCGAACCCATCCCCCGCACCTGCGACCTCGCAGGTGCGACCTTCCTTCCGCCCTTGCGATGAATTTCCGCCCCTGCGCCTTCACTCTCGCGCCTGCGATGTCCGCACCTGCGGCCCAAGCATCGCAGGTGCGATCACACCAGCAGTAGCAGCTTCAGCTGCATTTCAAGTCCCAATTTCTCCGTTTAACGTCCGAAATCAAACCCGAGCCCTTCGGGACCCCAACCAAACTTACCAACATATCAAACATGGTTATTCAAACTTAGTCGATCCATTAAAACACCAAATACAACATCAAAACCATAAATTCTCATCCGATTCAAGCCTATGATTCCCAAAAGCTTCCGAAACACGCATTTGATCAAAAACCCAACCAAACCATCTCCAAATGACCTGAAATTTTGCGGGCAAGTCCAAAATGACCTAACGAAGCTACAGCAACTCTCGGAATCCCATTCCGACCCTCGGATCAAAATCTCGCCTATCAACCGGAATTCGCCAAAATACTAACTTCGCCAATTCAAGCCTAATTCTACACCGGGCATCCTAAAAATATTCTGAACACACTCCTAAGTCCCAAATCACCTAACGAAGCTATCCGAACCATAAAATCCGCATTCCGAGGTCGTTTACCAATAAGTCAACTCCGGGTTGACTTTTCCAACTCTAAAGCTCTTGTTAGAGACTATGTGTCTCAATCCACTCTATTTTCGCTCCGAACCCGAACCAACCATCCCCAACACTTCGTGAACAGTCTAACCGAGATACTACAAGACAGAAATGAAGGAATAGATGCGTATACTGCATAACGACGAACCGGGTCGTTACAAGACACTTACCTCGGGTCTAAAATATAGCAATCAACCCTCTAAGACCGCTTTTCTTTTTGAATTCAACTCCGGAACCACAATATCTAAGCATAATTAATTTAAGTGTATCAATAATAACTCAATAACACCATCCCATAGCCTAAATACACAATTCCTACCTTTCTTTCAAAATTTTCAAAATTCGACCCTGGGCCCACGTGGTCCAAACTCGAGGNTCACCCAATTTTCCCAAAAACCTAACATTACCCAAAAACCCAATTTCCCACTTTGATTGCATGTTTTTAGGCCTAGATTCTAGTGATTAATGATGGATAATGGAAGAAAACGAAGTTATGAAGCTTACCCGAGTAACAATGGAGGAAAATGGACTCAAGGCTCGAAAATGGAGGTTGGGGATGGAGGAGAGGCTGAATTTTGAAGAATTCCCGTAATGAAGTCTGTTTTGGAGTTAATAAAATAGCTGGGCAAAATTAGCCTATGCGATCGCGGAGGCAGGAATGCGATCGCATAGAGGAGTGACTGACAAGCTATGCGATCGCGGGTCTATGTATGCGATCGCACTGAGTATTTTTCCTCCAGCTACCCTTACCCACTTAATACACTATGCGATCGCGGAGTATGCTATGCGATCGCATAGTGCAACAGACTACCCCCAGGCACGAAGCTTATGCGATCGCGGACAACTCTATGCGATCGCAGTGAACAACTACCCAACCCCCACCCAGGTACACTGCCCCTCTATGCGATCGCGGATGGGGTGATGCGATCGCATAGAGCAATCTGACCACCCCTCCCCTTAAGCCTATGCGATCGCAGGGCTTCGTGTGCGATCGCACTGAAGCCCACACCAGACACTAGAAAACTGAGCCTACACCAGATTTTCTAACTTGAAACCATCCCGTTAGCCACCCGAAACTCACCCGAGCCCTCGGGTCTCAAAACCAAAAACACACACGTCTCCCAATACATCCTACGGACTTGTTCAAGCTTTTAAATCATCAAAATATCATCAAAAACACGGAATTAAACCTCAAAACTCTTAGAAATTTCTTAAACTTCATAAACTTCTAAATTTCCCATTTTTAATCCGAATCACGTCATTTCAAGTCCGTTTTACACCAAATTTCACAGATAAGTCACATAACATATAATAAACATGTTCCGGTCTTCGAAACCATAATACGGGCCCGACAACACAGTTTTCACATAATTATTCATTTCAAAATCCTTCATTATTTTCAGAAAATAATTTTCTTTAAAAATTCATTTTTCGGGCTTGGGACCTCGGAATTCGATTCCGGGCATATGCCCAAGTCCCATATTTTCCTACGGACCCTCTGGGACCGTCGAATCACGGGTCCGGGTCCGTTTACCAGAAATATTGACCAAAGTCAACTATATTCATTTATTAATTATCAAAACTCATTTTTATCCAATTTTCACATAATAGCTTCCCGGCTACACGCCCGGGCTGCGCATGCATATCGAGGTAATACTAACGGAGGCTCTCGGAGTCTCGGAACATAGATATAGCTTAAATTACGTAAGATGACCTTTTGGGTTATCCCACAAACCATGTATGTAAGAAAGATTTATTAATCTAATTTAAAAGCAATATATGTTTTATGCATTTATTTGAAAGAAACACATGCAATGAGATTTTTTCTATTAAGATTTTTGAAATACTTCTTCAGTTACTTTTTAAGTTTAGAGAAAGTAATTTAAATATAAAAATATAAGTTTAATATTTGATTAGAATATGTGACAACTACATTGATAAACCATTGCAGTCTTTATAATTCAAGCTCAACAGAAGTTTTTATATGATAACATCTTTTAAACCCTCAGCTAAAGTATCAGCATGTAACTTCTAAATTTAAAGGAATACTATTGGTTATACGATGGTGATTGGTGGTTGTTTATATGTTAGGTTGCTACCGTAAGTGTGTGTCTAATTCAAAGTAAAACGAGAATGAGAACTTATGGCACATTGGGGTAGGCTGTAGTTGTATATATCATACAGTTTGACAAAGTTGTGGTAAAGACACTAAAAAAAGTAGTTCGGTGTACTGAGTATCCGCTATGTATGAGTTCGTAAAATGATCGAACTACAAGAATCTATCATGTGACGTCTTACATGCATTTCTGCAAGAGGTTGTTTCACGTCTCTGTTTGACCCAAAAAGCGCAAGACATTTTGTTAAACATTAATGAACTGAGGAAGTTGAGGTTAAGTCCTAGCCAAGACTAATTAATGCTAGATCGAAGGATCTTAAAAAAGACAAAATGAAATCAGATTTAAGATCAGAAGTGACGACGAACATATTTCAAAGACCTACGTTTGTCATGCTATTATTACATAATATGAAATGCCACTCGAGGGAGAAG
This sequence comes from Nicotiana undulata, assembly GCA_005239495.1. Lineage (NCBI taxonomy): Eukaryota > Viridiplantae > Streptophyta > Magnoliopsida > Solanales > Solanaceae > Nicotiana > Nicotiana undulata. The sequence continues at coordinate 37,632 of ML297051.1, read as the reverse complement.
AAGGATCAACGTATATCACTTCATTGATTCTAGAACTTTCGTTACAAGAAGGAGCAATAGTAAGACTCAATCTTTTTCTTACAAGATGTGTTAAGTATTTTCTAGGGAGATTTTATTGGGTATGTTGTTGTTGTTGTATGTGTTAAGTGTTCTCTTCCACTGGGGGAGGGAGAAGCCTCAGGGATAGAGCCCCCCCACCCCCTCCGATCCTTTTCCTAGTATATATACTATTTGTTTTCATTTGTCCAGTGGTCATTTGTTCATTGGTGCTTCAGGTCGACCTCCCTGGGCGCTGCAGCACGTACCGCGTTGTGAAAGTCTTCTAGTGAATCATCCTCGGCCATAGCCGTGGGATGCGTCATTACGGCCTTTTGTATCCACCATCACGGCCTAACTACTTTCTCATATTCGAACCTTAATCATTCTCATATATTCAGATTTCGACCCATACAGTTAATCCCTCCGCCTATGGTAGTCGTCATTGGGCGAGCGCCGTGGGCGGACTTTTGCCAATATTAGCACATAATTCTGAATGTTTTGGCCGAAGAGCGAGCGATTCCCTGAGGCAGTAATGTGACGTTCAGGATGAACTGTCAGACCAGTGTGTCAGTTGGAATGACATTTAATTCGTCAGGTGTCATTATGGTGCACGTTTGCTGAACGTCGCATCGTTTCTTGTGCCCCTCCCGTTACTTTTGAAAAAGTCGGCGCTTCAGGTGTCTTAGGGTATGAATCTTTATCTTCTCATTTGATATGTTAATTGACTTGTTAGATGCTTATTTGTATGTGTTGTGTTAAAATAGAAAAAAATAATTATATGTGCTGGCAACTTCTTTGAGATAACATAATTTGAGCATCTAATTGAAGTTTCATTTTTCTGAAACAACAACAACAACAACAACAATAACAACAACTCAGTAGAATGTAGAGTGTACGCAGACCTTACCCCTACCCGGGGGATAAAGAGACTGTTTCCGGGAGATCCTCGGACATTCATTTTCCTGAAAGAAGGAATACAGAATCTAATGTATTTTCAATGCTAGTAAACTATGTTGCTGCAACTATCTTGCATCTTCGTGTTACTGTCATAAGTTTAACTATCATGCTTTGGCGTTTCTGCGAAATTTTTTATGCTCTTGGATTCTTTCTACTTTTATCTAACTACCCCAGGTACTATCTCAATGAGGTCGTTACAACTGCCTTCTACATAGTTAATTTCTTAAGCTCTCTACTTATTTGTAACCTTTTTCTTTGTATCTTTTCATTTTATTTTGCTTTCTATCCCTTTTGTGTGTGTCTGTGTGTTTGTTCACTGTTCGCTTTCAATTCTTATGTGTCTTGTGAATGTTTGAGAGGTAAAAACAAGATAGAAAGTTGTTGGAGCCTTGATTTAAATGGTTACTTCTATCAATTTTATCTGTTGAGGAAGCTAGTTTTAGACAAATTATATGCTTTGAACCCTATTATCCCCGGAGTTTCGAAAATTATGTGCTTTTGAACTTCTCTTTGGACATAACCCCATTATTCAAATATTTTATTAATCTTTCGGGAAGTAAGAACAAGAAAAGTAGACATTGTCAAAGGCCTTGGTTTAAATGGTTCTTCTATTAATTCATAACATCCTTTCTTATCTATGTGACTTCATATGTATTACAAATCTGAGCCAAAATTCATAGAAAATTTCTTTATATTAGTTTCTTCCTGTATAATTCGTGCGAGGTGGGTGTGGTAAGTGGATGTTTGTGTATGTATCTTTCTCAGTGGTACTGGAATTGTGACATTAGTATATGTGGTATTTTATTGATTTGACATTAGTATATAGTTTCTGATTACTATTGCAGAATCCTCACAATTAGCTTACATAAACAACTTATATCTAGTAATCGAAAACAAAGCCCTGGTTCAACAAAACCTATCCGGGGAAAGAACCGGGAAGAAAACCCCGAACTAAGGTTTAGAAAAAACTGAAAAAACACTCAGCGACGCCGGCGTTGCTTTGGATGCTTCTTCGGCTTCTTATGGTTGTTGCGACTACAAAAGAAAAACAAATTTACTCATTAAGTATTACATTAAATCAAATACTATTAATATAAGAAAGAAACTAAATGTCACTCATGTTGAGTGGACCTCGTGAAAATGTTGTAGCCTTGAACTATCATCCGTGAACATGTGTAGGCATCCTATTTCACATGAAATCTGATAAGACTGGTGTTTCGCAACATAGTGCTACTTCATTCCATTATATTTCATTTGCTGTTTTGATTTAAAAATTTGGAACGGGTCAAACAAACGAGTGCTCAACTGAGCCTATACAAAAACAAATACAAAAGGAACAACACTAAAAATAATGAAAATGTTTAACAATAAAAAATATTCGGTAATTGAAACAAATACAAATGCAACTGACACTACTTTTCTATTCTGTGTTAAGGGAAGAGAGTTCAAGAAAAAGTTTGGTAACCAAACTGAAAAACCTCCCAACGAAAATCTGGCCTAATCGAAGACAGAACAATGTACACACATACATGCATAGAAAACGTCAAGACTTTAACCAATTGTTTGTGATGATCCAAAGGGTCATTTTATGAATTAAGACCTAATTCTAGGCTTATAAGCCATAAAAAGACATTTTAAATACCTCAATTTGCGTGCTCAGTCCGGCCGTGAAACCAGAAAGCTTTTTATGTGAAAATATGAAAATAGTAATTTCTAGAGTTAAAATTTGGATTTAGTTGACTTTGGTCAATATTTTTGGTAAACAGACCCAGATCTGTGTTCCGACGATCCCGCGAGGTCCTTAGTAAAATATGGGACTTAAGTGTATGCCCGAAATTGAATTCCGAGGTCCCAAGCTTTAGAAAACAATTTTTGAAGAAAATTATTGTGTTGGTTAATTCAAGAAATAAAGAAATAAAATAATATGTGAAATATATGATATCGGGTCCGTATTTTGGTTCCGTAGCCCTGAACAGGTTTGTTATGTTATGTAAGTCCTATCTGTGAAGTTTCATGAGAATCAAAGTTGATTTTATGTAATTCGGACATCCAGTTGAAAAGTTAGAAAAATTTGAGTGTTCTTTAGAAAATCATGAGTTTTGAGATTAAATTCGTAGTTTTGATGTTATTTGATGATTTGATCGTACGAGCAAGTCCGTATAATATTTTTAGACTTACGTGCATGTTTGGTTTGAAGCCCCAGGGCTTGAGTGAGTTTCAGATAAGTTTAGGCTATGTTGTGCTTGTTTTTTATGCTTCATCATTGTTTCTTCAAGCATAAATGATACCACATTAAGAAAATGAGTTCCAAATTCAATTTTTATTAAACCATTAGATCCGTATCGTAATTACGGGGCCATAGGAAAAAGAATCATCGAATTTAGACATCGTATGAATAAGTTATGCTCATTTTCGTGTGGGGAAAACATTGCTGGTTTTCTAGTGTGCCCAGTTCGCAAATGCGAACTTTTTGCCAGCCTTCTCATGTTCGTAATTGCGAAGTATTTCTTCGCTTTTACGAGGGTCGCAAATGCGACATCTGCAACCTGTTAAGTAAGATTTTAGACGGGTTTTCACCCATTTTTTAATTTTCTCAAACCCTAAACCTCCATAGGCGATTTTTCAAAGACCCAAACTTCTCCAAATCATAGGTAAGTAATCTCTAACTAATTTCTTTCAATTCCTAACAACTTTTAACAAGTTTACAACCAAAAATCTAGAGTTTTTATGGTAAAATTTTGATTTTTGGGTAGAACTTAGAAATTTTAAATTTTGGGGAATTGGACCTCGAATTGAGGTCGGATTCCAAAACCAATTGTATATCCGGACTCGGGGGAGATTGGGTAAGCATGTTTTGGTCGGAACCTCGATTTTAGACCAAGCAGGTCCGGGGTCTATTTTTGAATTTGAATAGGAAAACTTAGAGAAACTATTATTTTTCAATAAAGATGATTCCTTTAGTCTATGATTAATAATATTGAACAAATGATGATTAGATTCGAGCGGATTAGAAGTAAATTCTAAAGGAAAGGCAGTGCTAGAGCAGTGAAGTGCTTGTTAGATCGAGGTAAGTGCTTGATTTAACATTGACTTGAGGGAATATGAATCCCCAATTTAATTGTTATGTGAAATTGCATGTGTGTGGTGTATAGGTGAGGTGACGAGTATCTATGCACCACCAAATGGTCTTCTTAACATGATCCATTTTCCGTTTCCCATTTACTTGCTTCCCGATTTAACTGTTTTATGATTGTTGAGGTTTACATGGCTATTTGGTTCCATTAGATTATTGCCAATTGTTGTTGCAAGTGTGTTAAAAGTGTTGCATGTTCTCTTGATTCTGTCATGGTACATAAATACTGAGCTGAATTGACAGCGTTACGATGTTTACATATATTCTGGTTGGTTTTATTCTGAAATGATATTGGTTAAAGCTTACGAGTTATACCGTTTTCTGTTTACAAATGTTGAAATAAAAGTGTTGTGAAAGGCTTGGCCTGAATTGTGAATTTTTTGATAAATAATTAAATTTATAGTGATAAGGGTGGAGAAATTGATAGTGATAAGGGTGGAGAAATTGATTGTGATAAGGGTAGAGAAATTGATAGTGATAAGAGTGGATAATTGATAGTGATAAGGGTGGATAAATGATAGTGATAAGGGTGGACATGTGGGATCGGGTTGCATGCCGCAACAAGCAATTGATAAGGGTGGACACTGATATTTTTACTGGATTTCAAAAATATTTTGTTGGCTTTTGAAACTCAAGGATTTGAAACTTACAGATTTGAAAACTTACTGTTTTATTCTACTATTTTTCGTATTTCGTATTTACTTCTATTTTAAAAGTCAAAACGTTGGAAGTGTTGGAAACTTGCATGAAATTGTGGTGACAGCTGAGGCCTGGAATGGGCGACTGGGTTACTTTATTTATTGTTTCAGATTGTATTTTCTTGTTTGTGTAAACAAAAACGATCTTTCTAAAGTTAATGCAGCAGATCCGTCGGTTGCGGGACGAGGCCGAGAATTGTTTCATTGCTTTATATATATATATATATATATATATATATATATATATATATATATATATATATATATATATATATTGTCACATGTTAAGTTATAATCGCCCCGCCTTAGCCTCGTCACTACTTCGTCGAGGTTAGGCTCGGCACTTACTCAGACATGGGGTCGGTTGTACTGATACTACACTCTGCACTCTTTTGTGCAGATCCAGGGACCAGCCAGCAGTAGAGATTTTTTCGTAGCAGCTATTCATTTTTGTCCGGAGACACGAGGTATATCTTCCGGCATTCGCAGATCCCGAGAGTCTTCTCCTATTTTTATACACACTGTTTTATTATACTCAGAATAATTACATTATTTCTTTCAGCCCAATATTTATAGTATTCTTTAGTAGTTCGTGAATTGTGATACCAGACTGGGGTAGTATTAGAGTTATATATATAACTAGTTCGTGGCTCGGTTTATTTATTTGTTTATTATTTCATATTTTGAATTTTCCGTTGGAAATCATTAGAATAAGTTTACTTTAAATTTATTTTGTTGTGTCTAAGTAAATAATCAAAGGAAAATAGCTAATCGAATTCTAACATTGACTTGCCTAGCAAGTGTGATGTTAGGCACCATCACGATCCCTAAGGCTAGGAATTTGGATCGTGACATTACTATACTGTCTTCTTGAAATAAATTAAAATCAAGAATGGATAGCGTCCTAGGGAGTCTACAAAGCCGAAATGCGAATTTCTTTACAATAACCTATAATAGAAAATGAACTTCTATGCTAAGAAAGACGAAAGAATCATAGCTTAATTAATTGTCCCCAAGATATAAAAAAGGTACACATACATGCATAGAAAACAACAAGAATTCTGCAGAGTGGATGCCATTTCTTCAGGAAATATATTAAGTTGGAGATACCCAAAACCCCAACATGTCTATTTCTTTCTAAAACAGCAACAGAAAGACTACAAATATTTAATCAAGCACCACATTTGTAGAATAAGAAAGCAACGGCGATCAACAACAATCCAATAAAATCCTACAAGTAAAGTATGGGAGGGTAAAGTGTACGCAGGCCTTACCCCTACCCAAGAGATAGAGATGTTGTTTCCGATAGACCCTTAGCTCAAGGAGATGAAAAAGATGATATATTAGTACCATTAACAGAAACCATAGAAATAATAACAACAGTGCAAAATAATTCATAAAATAGAAATTACAAGTGTCACGACCCGAAATCCCACCTTCAGGCCGTGATGGCGTCTAACGTTGCTAGACAAGCCAACGTTTTGGTTAACTTTACTATTTCCTTTATTTAAGACATCAATAAAAAGGGAAAACAATAAATATGAACAATTAAATAAGGATGCAGAAGCTACGAGTTTACCAACTTAATATAATAAATATTACGAAATTTCCGTACATGACCCCCCAGGACTCGTGTCACAAAATCTCACGGACAATCTAAGATTTCTACAACAAAAGTCTGAAATGAACAAGTACAACTGTCTGGAATACAAAATAAGACAGAAAGGAAAAGATAGATGGTGACGCCAAGGCCCACGAACGTCTGCGGGACTACCTCGATGTCGCCTGTATGGACTGAAGGATACTCCCTCTGTCAATGTCCACTAGGTCCAACTGCGTAATTTGCACAACATAAAGAAGTGCAGGTATAGCATCAGTACAACCGAACCCATGTACTGAGTAAGTGCCGAGCCTAACCTCGGCGAAGTAGTGACGAGGCTAGACACGACAACAACAAATTACCTGTACAGTTCTACAATATATAACAGGGAAATAACAGGAAATAAACAATTAAGTACGACAAGACATGGGACAAATAATGGGGAAACCAAGAGAGAACATTAATGAACCACTGAGCAAGGCAACAATATAAAAGAGTAAAAGTCAACAAGAGATAACAACGCAAACAAAAATGTACACGACATCACCCTTCGTGCTTTACTCTCATCCTTACCAAAAAGGTACACGACATCACCCTTCGTGCTTTTACTCTTGTCCTCACAATGCAATAAATAAATAAAGGGGCACGACATGTTCCTTCGTGCTTTTAAATGTAAAATCATGGCACGACATCACCCTACGTGCTTTTACCCTCTTCCTCACAATGCAATGAATGAAATGAATACACGGCATCACCCTTCGTGCTTTACACTCTTCCTCACCCAATCAACAACAAACAACAACTTGGCAAGGAAATCAACAGTAGTAAATACAATTCATAACCACCCAGCAAGGGGATATCAATCAAAGTAATAATACCGTCCGGCAAGGGGCTCAGCTATAACCAATCTCATACGAGTATATAACTTAATAAAATCAATCCTCAACTGAAACAACTTATCACAAGTCCTTAATCAAGTATTCTCAGCAATTGAACAACTTTCAAAATGAATCTACTTCATAACACAATGAATATCGAAGCAATAACATGTAATACACCAAAATCGACTCACGGGCATGCTTGACAAATAATTTATAGGTACTCGTCACCTCACCTATACATTGAACATGATAGAAAACAAGTAGCACATACGACTCAAACACCTATTCCCTCAAGCTAAAGTTAGGCCAAACACTTACCTCGTCTCTAAGAATGCCAATCAAGCCTCTAACACCGCTTTTCCTATCGAACTCGACTCCGAAACGATCGTATCTAGACATAATCGAGTCAATAATATCAATAAAGGCTAAACAATACAATTCCCAAGCCTAATTATAGAATTCTCAACATTCTTTCAAAAATTCCAAAATTTGACCCCGGGCTTGCTTGACCAAACCACGAGGTTCGGACCAAAATCCGATCACCCATTCCCCCACGAGCTCGAATATACATTTTATTTTGAAATCCGACCCCAAAACGAGGTCTAATTCCCAAAAATTCAAAAAGCCCTAATTCTACCCAAAATCCCAATTTCTACCCTTTAATTGCATGTTTTTAGGCCTAGAATCTAATAATGGTTGATGAAAAATGAAGAAAATGAAGTTAAGATCACTTACCTATGAAGCTATGGGGGAAGAGGTGCTCCAAAATCGCCTAAGAGGGTTGGGGAAGATGAAGTTTTTAGAAAAATGGGTTAAGTCCCGAAACTATTCTGTTTTTGGGTATTAAAAATGACTGGGGGAAATAAGGTAGTGCGTTCTCGGTCCCAGCTCCGCGTTCGCACAGGGTTATCAGATGGTCCCTATGCATTCGCGAGCTAAACGCTGCATTCGCACAGGGTATTTAATACCCAGCCCCCAGGCCCACACTAACACTGTGCGTTCGCACCCTAATCCCTCGCGTTCGCACAGTAACCCCCAATGGACCCTCCGCGATCGCATCCAGCCTGGTGCGTTCGCACTGAACAACCCTTGCCCCTCCCATAACTGTGCTGTGCGTTCACACTTGTACCTGTGCGTTCGCATTGCACAAGGTCCAGACACCAGAAGACAGCCTAAAACACCAGATTGTTCTTACTTTTTGCACTCCGACACCTACCCGAAACTCACCCGAGCCCTCGATGCTCAAAACCAAATATACACACGACTTCAAAAATATCCTACGGACTTACTCGAGCAATTAAACCACCAAAATAACGTCATAAACATCAAATTTAACCTCAAAATCCATAGAAAATTCTCAAAACTTCATAATGTTCAAATTCTCCATTTTTAGTCCAAATCATGTCAAACTACGTCTGTTTCTTACCAAATTTCACAGATAACTCATATAACACATATTGAACATGTTCCGGGCTTTGGAACCATAATACGGGCCCAGTAACACATGTTTCACATCAAAGTTCATTTTCAAAAGTCTTTATATTTTGCAGAAAAACAATTTTCTTTAAAAATTGATTTCTCGGACTTGGGACCTCGAAATTAGATTCCGGGCATACGCCCAAGTCCCATATTTTCCTACGGAACCCCCGAGACCGTCAAATCACGGGTCCATGTCCGTTTACCAAAAATATTGACCAAAGTCAACTTTATTAATTAATTATTGTAAATTCAACATTTTATCAATTTTTCACATAGAGGCTTCCCGGCTACGCGCCCGGGCTGCGCACACACATCGAGGTGAGATTGAAGGAGGCTTTCAGGGCCTCGGAACACAGTTTTAATTAAAATTACGCGGGATGATCTTTTGGGTCATCACAATCTCCACCTCTAAAACAAACGTTCGTTCTCGAACGGACATAGAAAAGTACCTGAATCGGGGAAAAGGTGGGGATATCGACTCTGCATATCGGACTCGGACTCCCAGGTAGATGCCTCAACATGCTGACCTCTCCATTGAACACGAACCGAAGGATAACTCTTCGATCTCAACTGACGAACCTGCCGAGCTAAGATGGCTATCGGCTCCTCCTCATAAGTCAAATCCTTGTCCAACTGGACACCACTGAAGTCAAGTACATGAGATGGATCCGCTATATACCTCCGAAGCATAGATACGTGAAACACCGGGTGCACGACTGATAAACTCGGTGGCAAGGGAAGTTTGTAGGCCACCTCTCCTACCTTATCTAGAATCTCAAATGGACCAATGTACCTAGGGCTCAACTTGACCTTCTTTCCGAACCTCATCACGCCCTTCATGGGTGACAGCCGAAGAAATACCCGGTCTCCTATCATAAATGCCAAATCTCAAACTCTGCGATCCACATAACTCTTCTGCCTGGACTGAGCTGTACGCAGTCTATCCTGAATGATCTTTACCTTGTCCAAGGCATCCTGGACTAACTCAGAACCCAACAATCTAGCCTCTCCCGACTCAAACCATCCAACTGGCGACCGACACCGCTTGCCATACAACGCCTCATACAGAGCCATCTGAATGCTCGACTGATAACTGTTGTTATATGCAAACTCAGCTAAGGGCAAGAACTGGTCCCATGAACCACCAAAGTCAATGATGCATGCCCGCAACATATTTTCCAAAATTTGAATAGTACGCTCGAATTGTCCGTCCGTCTGAGGATGAAATGGTGTGCTCAACTCAACCCGTGTGCGCAAATCATGCTGAAATACTCTCCAGAAATGGGAGGTAAACTGAGTACCTCGGTCTGAAATAATGGATACGGGCACACCATGCAATCGAACAATCTCCCTCATATAGATCTTTGCCAACTTCTCCGCTGAATACGAAACTGATACAGGAATGAAGTGAGCTGACTTGGTTAGCCTATCCACAATAACCCACACCGCATCAAACATCCTCTGAGTCCGTGGGAGTCCAACTACGAAGTCCATGGTGATACGCTCCCACTTCCTCTCGGGAAGCTCAATCTGCTGCATCAAACCACCGGGTCTCTGGTGCTCGTACTTAACCTGCTGACAGTTCAAGCACCAAGCTACATTGCTACAATATCCTTCTTCATCCTCCGCCACCAGTAATGCTGTCGCAAGTCCTGGTACCTCTTTGCGGCGCCTGGATTAATGGAGTACCGAGAACTATGGGCCTCCTACAATATCAACTCACGAATACCATCAACATCCGGTACACAAATACGACCCTGCATCCTCAAGACTCCCTCATCATCCACTGTGACCTTCTTGACACCTCCGTGCCGGACCGTATCTCTCAGAACACATAAATGACGATCATCATACTGCCTGGCCCGAATACGATCATATAATGAAGAACGGGCCACGGTATGGGCCAAAACACTACCAGTCTCAGAAACCTCCAATCTCATGAACCGGTTCCGACTGATTGATAAGGAAGACTACCCATGCTGGCTGATTACCGGCTCAAAGAATCGGCCACCACATTGGCCTTCCCCGGATGATAAAGAATGGTAATGTCATAGTCTTTCAACAACTCTAACCATCTCATTTGTCTCATATTCCACTCCTTCTGCTTGAACATGTACTGCAAACTCTTATGATCCGTGAACACCTCACATGGAAACCCATACAAATAATGCCTCCAAATCTTCATCGCATGGATAATAGCTGCTAACTCCAAATCATGAACGGGATAATTCTTCTCATGAACCTTTAGCTGACGTGAACATAAGCTATAACCTTTCCATCCTGCATCAACACTGCACCATGCCCGACCCGTGAAGCATCACAATACACGGTATACGACCTTGAGCCTGTGGGCAAAACTAACACCGGTGTCATGGTCAAGGCTGTCTTGAGCTTCTGAAAGCTCGGCTCACACTCATCCGACCACCTGAACTGGGCACCCTTCTGAGTCAACCCGGTCATCGGGGCTACAATAGATGAAAAGCCCTCCACAAATCGGCGATAATAACCTGCTAAGCCCAAGAAACTCCGAATCTCTGTAGCTAAAGTGGGTCTAGGCTAATATCTAACCACTGAAATCTTCTTGGGATCCACCTTAATACCCTCTGCCGACACAACATGGCCTAGAAATGCCACTGAACTCAACCAGAACTCACACTTAGAAAATTTGGCATACATCTGACTATCCCTCAAAGTCTGGATAACGACTCGAAGGTTCTGCTCATGCTCCCCTCGGCTACGGGAGTAAATCAAAATATCATCAATGAAGACAATCACAAATGAATCCAAAAAGGGCCTGAACATTTGGTTCATCAACTCCATAAAAGCAGCGGGGCATTTGTCAACCCAAATGACATCACCAAGAACTCATAATGGCCATACCGAGTGCGAAAGGCTGTCTTAGGGACATCAGACGCCCTAATCCTCAGCTGATGGTAACCATATCTCAAGTCTATCTTGGAAAACACTGTAGCACCCTGAAGCTGGTCAAATAGATTATCAATCCTCGGTAAAGGATACTTATTCTTAATAGTAACCTTATTCAACTACCGGTAGTCAATACACATCCTCATTGAGCCATCTTTCTTCTTAACAAACAACACTGGAACACCCCAAGGAGAAACACTAGGCCTAATGAAGCCTTTATCCAACAAATCCTGTAACTGCTCCTTCAACTCTGGCGGGGCCAAACAGTACGGCAGAGTAGAAATAAGCTGAGTGCCCGGAGCTACCTCAATACAAAAATCAATATCCCTGTCGGGTGGCATAACCGGCAGGTCAGCAGGGAATACCTTTGGAAACTCTTGAACCACAGGCACAGACTCCATAGAAGGAACCTCGGCACTAGAATCACGAACATAGGCCAAAAAGGCCAAACAACCCTTCTCGACCATACACCGAGCCTTCATATATGAAATAACTCTACCGGAAGAATGACTAGGAGTCCCTCTCCACTCCAAACAAGGTACTCCTGGTAAGGACAAGGTCACGGTCTTGGCGTGACATTCCTGAATAGCATGGTAGGGAGATAGCCAATCCATCCCCAATATAACATCAAAGTCAACCATATCAAGAAGAAAAAGATCTACCTGAGTATCCAAACCACCAATAACTACTAAGCATGAACGTTAGACTTGATCTACCACTATAGAATCACCCACCAGTGTAGACACATATACAGAAGCACTCAGGGAATCACGGGGCATGCTGAGATAAGGGGCAAAATATGAAGACACATAGGAGAATGTAGAACCTGGATCAAATAAAATCGAAGCATCTCGGCTGGAAACTGAAACCGTACCTGTAATAACTGCATCAGAGGCCTCAGTCTCAGGCCTGGCAGGAATGGCATAGCATCAGGGCGGAGCCCCTCCAACCTGGACATCTCTGGGTCGACCTACTGCGGGCTGACCTCTACCTCTCGTGACCTGTCCTCCACCTCTATGAGTTTGACCTCCACCTCAAGCACCTCATCCTCCACCCCTAGATAGATGAGGGGGTGGGGGTGCACCTGATGCAGGAACCATATCACGGGAACCCTGATAGTGAGGACCACCAGAAGCTCGGGGGAAATACCTAGCAATGTGCCCTGAAATACCACAAGAATAACAAAACCTCTGCTGCTGAGGCTGCTGACTCTGTCGACCCGAATAACCACCCTGGAAGCTCTGAAGCGGCGGTGCACTAATAAGAGCTGGTGGTGCACTAATAGGAGCTGGTGGTGTACTACGGGATACCTGAAGGGCCGACTGGTTTGGTCTAGGAGGATGACCTCTGCCGAAAGAATATCTGCCTCCAGATGAGGCGCCACTGAATTGAATGAATGATGAGGTCTCTTGTCAACCCCCTGAACACTGCCCTGTGACAAAACCATCTCAATCCTCCTCGACACATTGGCCGCATCCTGAAATGAAATATCGATACCTAACTCTCTGGCCATATGAAGTCTAATGGGCTGAGCCAAACCCTCAATCAACCCACTCACTCTCTCTCGATCAGTGGGGAGTATCAAGATAGCATGTTGGGCCAGAGTAATAAACCTGGTCTCGTACTGTGTAACAGTCATAGATCCCTGCTGGAGGCGCTCAAACTGCCTCCGATAGTCCTCTCTCTGAGTAACTGGAAGAAACTTCCCCAAGAACAACTCGGAGAAGTGAGCCCAAGTCAAAGGTGCAGACCCAGCTGGCCTGGTCAAGCAATAGTCTCTCCACCAAGTCTTGGCGGTACTGGAAAGACGAAATGTAGCAAAGTCAACTCCATTGAACTCTACGATGCCCATGTTACGAAGAACCTCATTACAACTGTCCAAGTAATCCTGGGGATCCTCTGATGGTGCGCTAGTGAAAGTAGTAGGGAATAACTTGGTGAACCGATCTAGCCTCCATAGGGCATCTGCTGACGTAGTTTCTCCCTCAACTGCCGGTGCCACAATACTCGGTTGAGCTACTCCGGCTGTCTGAGGTGCTAGAGTCTGGAACTGAGGAGCTAGCTGCTCTGGTGTGCGAGTAGCAAGAGTCTGGGTCCCTCCCCAGCCTGAGAGACGGCTGGTGCAGTAGGAAGAAGACAGGTTTGAGCCACACTCTTCATAAGTCCCACTAAGCGGACTAGAGCATCCTGAAGTACCGGGGTGGCAATGAACCCCTCTGGGTCCTGAGCTGGTCCAACTGGGACTGTCTGAGCGGGAATCTCCTCGGTGAACTCAACCCGAGGATCCTCCACTGGGGATGCTGCTCTAGGCTGAGCCCTGCCCCGGCCTCGACCTCGACCTCGGCCTTTTGTAGAAGCTGCGACAGGAGTATCAGGTTGCTGATCGGAACCTGGGGAAGCACGCGTCCTCGCCATATGCGAGAGAGTAGAATAGAAACTCAATTAGTATTGAGAATTCATATCGCGCAACAGAGAACAAGAAATGTGAAGTTATTCCTAACCTTGCAGCCTCTGGGGATAAGTACAGACGTCTCCATACCGATCCCTCAGACTCTACCAAGTTTGTCTGTGAGATGTGAGACCTAAGCAACCCAATGCTCTGATACCAACTTGTCACGACCCGAAATCCCACCTTCAAGCCATGATGGCGTCTAACGTTAAACCCGCTAGACATGCCAACGTTTTGGTTAACTTTACTATTTCCTTTATTTAAGACATCAATAGAAAGGGAAAACAATAAATATGAACAATTAAATAAGGATGCGAAAGCTACGAGTTTACCAACTTAAAATAATAAATATTACGAAATTTCTGTACATGAACCATCAGGACTGGTGTCACAAAATCTCACGGACAGTCTAAAATTTCTACAATAAAAGTCTGAAATGAACAAGTACAACTATCTGGAATACAAAATAAGACAGAAAGGAAAAGATAGATGGTGACGCCAAGGACCACGAACGTCTGCGGGACTACCTCGATGTCGCCTGTATGCACTGAAGGATACTCCCTCTGTCAATGTCCACTGGGTTCGGCTGCGTAATCTGCACAACATAAAGAAGTGCAGGTGTAGCATCAGTACAACCGACCCCATGTACTGAGTAAGTGCCGAGCCTAACCTCGGCGAAGTAGTGACGAGGCTAGACACGACAACAACAAATTACTTGTGTAGTTCTACAATATATAACAGGGAAATAACAGGAAATAAACAATTAAGTACGACAAGATAGGGAACAAATAATGGGGAAACCAAGAGAGAACATTAATGAACCACTGAGCAAGTCAACAATATAAAAGAGTAAAAGTCAACAAGAGGTAACAACACAAACAAAAATGTACACGGCATCACCCTTTGTGCTTTACTCTCATCCTTACCAAAATAAGTACACGACATCACCCTTCGTACTTTTACTCTCGTCCTCACAATGCAATAAATAAATAAAGCGGCACAACATGTTCCTTCGTGCTTTTAAATGTAAAATCATGGCACGACATCACCCTACGTGCTTTTACTCTCTTCCTCACAATTCAATGAATGAAATGAATACACGGCATCACCCTTCGTGCTTTACACTCTTCCTCACCCAATCAACAACAAACAACAACTTGGAAAGGAAATCAACAGTAGTAAATACAATTCATAACCACCCAGCAAGGGGATATCAATCAAAGTAATAATACCGCTCGGCAAGGGATTCAGCTATAACCAATCTGATACGAGTATATAACCTAATAAAATCAATCCTCAACTGAAACAACTTATCACAAGTCCTTAATCAAGTATTCTTAGCAATTGAACAACTTTTAAAATGAATCTACTTCATAACACAATGAATATCGAAGCAATAACATGTAATACACCAAAACCGACTCATGGGCATGCTTGAAAAATAATTTATAGGTACTCGTCACCTCACCTATACATTGAACATGATAGAAAACAAGTAGCACATACGACTCAACACCTATTCCCTCAAGCTAAAGTTAGGCAAAACACTTACCTCGGCTCCAAGAATGCCAATCAAGCCTCTAACACCGCTTTTTCTCTCGAACTCGACTCTGAAACGATCGTATCTAGAAATAATCGAGTCAATAATATCAATAAAGGCTAAACAATACAATTCCCAAGCCTAATTATTGAATTCTCAACATTCTTTCAAAAATTCCAACATTCGACCCCGGGCTTGCTTGGTCAAAACACTAGGTTCGGACCAAAATCCGATCACCCATTCCCCCACGAGCCCGAATATACATTTTATTTTGAACTCCGACCCCAAAATGAGGTCTAATTCCCAAAAATTCAAAAAGCCCTAATTTTACCCAAAATCCCAATTTCTACACTTTAATTCTATGTTTTTAGGCCTAGAATCTAATAATGGTTGATTAAAATGGAAGAAAATAAAGTTAAGATCACTTACCTATGAATCTATGGTGGAAGAGGTGCTCCAAAATCGCCTAAGAGGGTTGGGGAAGATGAAGTTTTTAGAAAAATGGGTTAAGTCCCGAAACTATTTTGTTTTTGGGTATTAAAAATGACTGGGCGAAATAAGGCAGTGCGTTCGTGGTCCCAGCTCCGCGTACGCACATGGTTATCAGATGGTCCCTATGCATTCACGAGCTAAACGTTGCATTCGCACAGGGTATTTACTACCCAGCCCCCAGGCCCACACTAACACTGTGCGTTCACACCCTAATTCCCCGCGTTCGCATAGTAACCCCCATTGGACCCTCCGCGATCGCATCCATCCTGGTGCGTTCACACTAAACAACCCCACCCCCACGCATAACCGTGTTGTGCGTTCGCACTTGTACCTGTGCGTTCGCATCGCACAAGGTCTAGACACCAGAAGACAACCTAAAACACCAGATTTTTCTTACTTTTTGCACTCCGACACCTACCCGACACTCACCCGAGACCTCGGGGCTCAAAACCATATATACACACGACTTCAAAACGTCCTACGGACTTACTCGAGCAATTAAACCACCAAAATAACGTCATAAAAATCAAATTAAACCTCAAAATCCATAGAAAATTCTGAAAACTTTATAACTTTCAAATTCTCCATTTTTAGTCCGAATAATCACGTCAAACTACGTCCGTTTCTTACCAAATTTTACAGATAACTCTTATAACACATATTGATTCTGTTCAGGCTCCGGAACCATAATACGGGCCCGGTAACATAGGTTTCACATCAAAGTTCATTTTCAAAAGTCTTTATATTTTTCAGAAAAATAATTTTCTTTAAAAATTCATTTCTCGGACTTGGGACCTCGGAATTCGATTCCGAGCATACGCCCAAGTCCCATATTTTCCTACGTACCCTCCGAGACCGTCAAATCACGGGTCTGGGTCCGTTTACCAAAAATGTTGACCAAAGTCAACTTTATTCAATTAATTATTGTACATTCAACATTTTATCAACTTTCCACTTAGAGGCTTCCCGGCTACGCGTCCGGGCGGCGCACACACATCGAGGTGAGATTAAAGGAGGCTTTCAGGACCCGAAACACAGTTTTAATTAAAATTACACGGGATGACCTTTTGGATCATCACAACAAGTATTAAATATTATATGATGGTTCGCAACTACTACAACTATGGATGATCACACATACAAACACCAAGTTGATGAATCTGTTGTAGGACCCATAAAGAAAAGGCAAATAAAGAAAAAGTTAAGAAAAAGGTTGGTGAAGTCAATGAACGGCGGAAACATAATTCCAAACCAATTTGTGTTGTTGGTTTTGGACGGTGCAACACGTTTTAAATTGTAACAAGATTTGCACTTTGCAAATTCCAAGTTGCAGAACCATGCAATATGATTGTTTCAATGTTTGGTAGGTTCTCCTATAAATAGGAGCTTCATTCATTCAGTTTATGTACACCAAAATAAGAGAGAAGCAATAGAAGTTAAAAGAGAGTAATTCACAAATTGTAATCTGTGAGATAAATAGTGAGTGAGAATAATATTGTAGTGAAGTATTTAAAAATAAAGAGTGTTATTTCTTTCGTAGTTGTAGTAGCCTCTCGGCACTACTAAGTTGTAATATTATAGTGGTTATACTGCCCCGCTCGGGTATTGTATTTTACCCCATTAAAAGATTTGGTGTCATTGGTGCTCTCTTGCGTTACTATTATTTGTCGTGGGTATTATTCCTGGGCGGAAATATTATTTTTTTATTCCCCAACAACGTGGTATCAGAGCCATGGAAAATAATGGTCCGATGTCTTTTCAGTACCCCGTCTCACAAAAGATAATTATGAAAAATGGTGTCTACGTATGAAAGCCATTCTTGGCTCCCGGGATGTGTGGGAAATCGTAGACAGAGGGTATGCAAAACCCGATAATGAGGAATCTTGACAAATACAAGGAAGAAGGATCAACAAGCCTTCACGCTCATCCACCAATGTTTGGATGATGCCATGTTTGAGAAGGTGGCCGATGCTACCACTTCAAAGGAAGCTTGGGAGATTTTACAAAATTCTCTCCAAGGAGTTTGTGATGACCCAAGGGGTCATTTTATGAATTTAGACTCCATTCTAGACGTATTATCCATAAAAAGATTAATTTTAACTACCTCAATTTTCATGCGCAGTCCGGGAGTGAAACCGGAAAGCTTTTATGTGAAAATATAAGAAATAATAATTTTTAGAATTAAAAATTTGGTTTTAGTTGACTTGAAACAACATTTTTAGTAAACAGACTCGGATCCGTATTTCGACGATCCCAGGAGGTCCGCAGTAAAATATGAGACCCGGGCGTATGCCCGAAAATGAATTTCGAGGTCCCAAGCCTTAGAAATCAATTTTTGAAAGAAATTGTTTTGTTAAAATATTTATGAAATAAAGAAAAAAATTAATGTTTAAATCATTGGTATCGGGCCCGTATTTTGGTTTCGGAGCCCGGTACAAATTTGTTATGATATTTAGGCCTTGCCTGTGAAATTTGGTAAAAAAATGGATTTTGTTTGACGTGATTCGGACATCCGGTTGAAAAGTTATGAACTATAAGTGTTCTTGAAGAAAATAACGAGTATTAGGTTTAATTCGTTGTTTTACATGTTATTTTTCATGATTTGATCACACGAGCAAGTCCGTATGATGCTTTTAGACTTGCGTGCATGTTTGATTTAGATCCCCGAGGGCTCGGGTGAGTTTCAAATAGGTTTGGGTTGTGTTGCGCTCGTTTTTTCTTATGCTTCGACGTTTTTTCTTCAAGCATAAATGATATTATATCGAACAAATGAGCTCTGATTTCTGTTTTGAATGAAGGATTAGACCGTATCGTAATTACAGACCCGTAACAAAATGAATCATCGAATTTGGACATCATATGAGAGTTTTATGGGCATTTTACTAAGGTTGCCAGATTTTTCAGGTTAATTACGAAATTGCTCCTGACGGCGTATTAAAAATCTGCACTAATTGCAAATATTAAAACCTACATATCTCCTTCATTATAAGGCCAAATTGAGTGATTCAAAAGTCTAACTTAACTAGAATTACACAAGAAATCCATTGGACACATAAAAATTGAGTTTCGGGATCGTTTAATACGAAATACGAGGCAGAATAACTGGCAGAAAAATATATATATAAAACGGGCAAACTTCTTCTTCTTCAAATTTTCGAACCCCACAGCCCTAGCAACGAATTGCTTCACCAAATATCATCCTTAAGTCATAGGTAATCAATTCTAAACTTTACTCTTTCAGTTACCCATTATTTTTTATCACTTTTAAATCAAAAACTAAGAATTTTCATGGTAAAAATTGAGGGTTTGGGTAGAATTAGGGAATTTTATAAAAATCGAATCTTTACCTCGAATTGAGGTCGGATTTTGAAATTAATTGTATATTTGGGTTCGTGGGTGAATGAGTAAACGTAATTTGGTTCGAACCCCGAGTTTTGATCAAGCGGGCCCGGGGTCGGGTTTTCACTTTTTTTTAGAAAACCTAGGAAAAATTATATTTTTCAATAAAGTTAGTTCCTTTAGCATTAGTTAATGATATTAAGTTAATTTTGATTAGATTCGAGCAATTTAGAGGTGGAATTCAAAAGGAAAAGCAATAATTGACCTGTGAGTGGCCTGTGGAATTGAGGTAAGTGTTTGGCCTAACTTTAGCTTGAGGGAATAGGACTCCCCAATTTTTTGCTACGTGAATTGCATGGGTGTGTTGTATAGGTGTGGTGACGAGTATCTATGCACCACCCAAATCGTTTGTTAAACATGATCCCCTTTCCCGTTCCCCACTTATTTGATCATTGTTTTAAGTGTTACATGTTCATTATTGTTTCTATGACTATTTGGCCTTGTTGAATTGTTGGTAGTTATCGTTGTGACTATTTTGAAAGAGTATTGGTTGTTTGAGATGGTTCCCTTGTGATATAAACATGGTTGAGAGGTTTGGTATTGTTATTGTGAAATAAATATATATATTTTGATATTCCTGTTGGTTTCATGGTTGAGAGGTTATTGATGAGGTTATAAGATACATGCAGTTTATTATTTATAATTGTTGAGGTTCACGTTTTTATTGGGTTTCATTGAGTTATTTCCAATTGTTGTTGTAAGTGTGTTAAAGATGTTGGCTGTTCTCTTGAGTTTATCATAGTATATAAAGACCGAGTTGGATTGACAGCGTTATGGTGTTTACTTATATTCTAATTTATTTTATTGTGATATGTTATTGGTTAAAGTTTACGAGCTATATGATCTTCTGTTTGAAATTTTGGAAATAATAGTATTGTGAGAGGCTTGGCCTGAATCGTGAAAGTTGAAATAAATAAATAAATAAATAAATATGATTGTGATAAGGGTGGACATGAGAAATAAATATATACGACTGTGATAAGGGTGGACAAGAGAAATAAATATATATGACTGTGATAAGGGTGGACATGAGAAATAAATATATATGACTGTGATAAGGGTGGACAAGAGAAATAAATATATATGACTGTGATAAAGGTGGACAGGAGAAATAAATATATATGACTGTGATAAGGGTGGATAGGAGAAATAAATATATATGACTGCGATAAGGGTGGACAAAGAAAATATAAATATATGACAGTGATAGGGGAGGATGTCACGACCCAAATTCCCAACCTCAGGGATCGTGATGGCGCCTAACACCACACTTTCTAGGCAAGCCAATGTTAGAAGTCGATTAACTAATTTCCTTGATTAATTACTTGAGCATAAATAAATAAATTCCAATTGAACCTAATTAAAATAATTACAAACAAAATAAAATAAAATGATAACAATAATCATTTAAATAAAACGAATCACGAACTAATTATGTAAACAACTCTAAGACTACCCCAGGGTCTGGTGTCACAATTCACGAACTACTAAAGAATACTACAAATAATGGCCGAAAGAAGTAGTGTAACTGTTCTGAATATAATAAAACAGTGTAAATAATAATAGGAGAAGACTCTCGGAATCTGCGAACGCCGGCAGATGTACCTCGTGTCTCCAAACGAATCGGGTGGTCGTCCTGGAATCCTCTACTGCTGATTAATACCTGGATCTGTGCAAAAGAGCACAGAGTGTAGTATCAGTACAACCGACCCCATGTACTGAGTAAGTGCCGAGCCTAACCTCGGCGAAGTAGTGACGAGGCTAAGGCGGGGGTTTAACATCAAATCTGTGATATTAATATATATACGATAACACAATAAAACAATTCTACACAAACAAAAAAAA
>ML297051.1:406-13558 GCA_005239495.1 Nicotiana undulata | reverse complement strand
GACCTTCCGGGATTGTCGGAACACAGATTTGAGTCCGTTTACTCAAAATGTTGACTCAAGTCAACTAAAACCAAATTTTGTAATTCTAAAAATTATTGTTTCTTATATTTTAACATAAAAGCTTTCCGGTTTCATGCCCGGACTGCGCACACAAATCGAGGTAGTTAAAATTAATCTTTTTATGGCTAATAAGCCTAGAACGGAGTCTAAATTCATAAAATGACCCCTTGGGTCATCACAGAGGATATTTACATTTATATTTTACTGATTTTTTTTTCAAGAAAAGGAGAATCAAAGTTTTGAAAAGCTAAATGACTATTTTTACTGTTTTGTTTTTAGGAAGACAAGGATTTGAAACTTTCTATTTTATATTACTATTTTCATATTTTGGTGCTACTTTTATTCAAAGATAAAGCTTGAAAAACTTGGAAATTTTGAGGATTTGGTTATAGCTGAGGCCTGAAAGAGGCGGTTGTGTTATTTTATTATTGATGCAATATTTGAATTGATGTGTTTAGATTTCTTTCTTGTTTTATAATTATTGTCTCATATATATTTTCTTGTTCGTGCAGAATTATTTTATTGTGTTATCGTACATATATTAATATCACAGGTTTATCGTTAAAGCCCCGCCTTAGCCTCGTCACTACTTCGCCGAGGCTAGGCTCGGCACTTACTCAGCACATGGGGTCAGTTGTACTGATACTACACTATGTGCTCTCTTTGCACAGATCCAGGTGTTGTTGTAGAGGATTCTAGGACGACTACCCGATTTCGTTTGGAGACACAAGGTGCATCTGCCATCGTTCGCAGATATCCGAGAGTCTTCTCTTATTTTCACATACGCTGTTTTTATATCATTCAGAACAGTACACTATTTCTTTCAAACATTATTTGTAGTATTCTTTAGTCATTTGTGGATTGTGACACCAGACCCTGGGGTAGTCTTAAAGTTAATTATATAACTAGTTCGTGGTTCGTCATAATTAGTTGGTTATTATTATTATTATTCTATTTTATTGTTGTTGGGGAATTATCCTAATTAGGTTCCTTTGGAAGTTATTTATTTATGCTTAAGTAATAAATTAAGGAAATAAATTATTCGAGTTCTAACATTGGCTTGCCTAGCAAGTGTGGTGTTAGGCGCCATCACGACCTTTAAGGTTAGAAATTTGGGTCGTGACAGAGTTGGCAAGGTGAGGAAGGTAAAACTTCAAACTCTAAGGGCTGATTTTGAAGTTTTAAAAATGAAAGAATCCGAATGCATTTCGGATTATTGTTCAAAAGTGAAAGCTGTTGTGAATTAGTTAAGAAGATACAGGGAGGACATAGAAGATGTCCGTGTGGTAGAAACGATCCTTCGCATTTTAACACCTAAATTTGATTTTGTGGTGTGTGTTATTGAGGAGTCTAAAGATTTAGACTCTATGATGGTGGAGCAATTGGAAGGTTCTTTACAGGCCCATGAAGAAAAGATCAAGAGGAGACAAGAAGTGACATTGGAGCAGCTTCTTAAAACTCAGGCATCCTTTAAGGATTATGGAGGTGAAAAAAGCTATCGAGGGAATGGACGAGGACGAGGTCGTGGTGGTCATGGAAGAGGAAGAAGTAAAGGTAAAAACTTCAACAATGAAGTTAAAATCCACCAGACATTCAGAGGTCGTGGTCGTGGACACATAGGAGGAAGAGGACGTGGCTACTACCAAGAAAATAATGGACAAAGGTATGACAAATCAAAAATTGAGTGTTATAATTGTCATAAGTTTGGCCATTACTCTTGGGAATATCATAGAAATTTTGAAGAAAAGGCTAACCTTGTTGACGACAAGAAAGAAGAAGTTGAGTCAACGTTGTTGATGGCACTCAAGGAAGAAGACATGGATGATTGCAGCTCGTGGTATTTGGACAATGGAGCAAGCAATCATATGTGTGGATGCAAAGAGAAGTTTGTGGAGATCAATAAAACAATGAGAGGTAATGTGTCCTTTGGAGATACCTCAAAGATTCTAATCGAAGGGATAGGTACGATTCTGATCTCCTGTAAAGATGGTAGTCACAAGCTAATTCAAGATGTTTATTATGTGCCAAAATTAAAAAGTAATATTTTGAGTTTGGGCCAACTTCTTGAAATGAAATATGATATCCACATGAAATATATGCATCTTTGGCTTATGGATTCAAGTGGAACTCTAACTGCTAAAGTGCATATGGCTAAGAATAGATTATTCTCTCTGAATCTTAAGACAATTGATGCAAAGTGCTTGAAGGCTAATGTGCAAGAAGAATCATGGTGTTGGCACATTCGATTTGGGCACTTGAATTTTTAAGCGCTCAAATCAATGGGAGAAAAGAACTTGGTGAATGGGTTACCATCAATCAACCATCGCAATCAATTGTGTGAAGCTTGTCTTCTTGGAAAACATGCAAGGAGGAGTTTTCCAAAGGAGGCTATGTCAAGATCAATCAAACCGCTCCAGCTTGTTCACACTGATGTGTGTGGTCCAATCAATTCACCTTCCTTTGGTAAAAGCAAATACTTTTTGCTTTTCATTGATGACTTTAGTAGAAAAACTTGGGTTTATTTCTTGAACCAAAAATCTGAAGCTTTTGCTGCTTTTAAAAATTTCAAAGTTCTTGTAAAAAGAAAGTGTATGAAATAAAATCTTTAAGGTCCGATAGAGGAGGCGAATTAACTTCAAAATAATTTAATGAAATTTGTCAATCACAAGGAATTCGTCACCCTCTAACGGTACCTTATTCATCCTAACAAAATTGAGTTGCAGAAAGAAAGAATCGAACGATTCTTAATATGGCTAGATGTATGTGGAAAGCTAAAGGTATCCCCAAGGAATTTTGGGCCGAAGCTGTTTCTTGTGCAGTTTATTTGAACAACAGGTCTCCAACAAGAAATGTTAGAGATCAAACCCCTCAAGAAGCATGGTGTGGAAGAAAGCCAAGTGTCAAGCACTTGAGAATCTTTGGGAGCATAGCCTATGCTCATGTGCCACAT
This sequence comes from Nicotiana undulata, assembly GCA_005239495.1. Taxonomy (NCBI): domain Eukaryota; kingdom Viridiplantae; phylum Streptophyta; class Magnoliopsida; order Solanales; family Solanaceae; genus Nicotiana; species Nicotiana undulata. The sequence continues at coordinate 10,548 of ML297051.1, read as the reverse complement.
CAAGGGAGAGCGAAGCTTGATGATCGAAGTGTCAAGCATGTGTTTATTGGCTATGATACGAGTTCAAAAGGCTACAAGTTATACAACCCAAGCAGCGACAAAGTTGTGGTAAGTCGTGATGTTGAATTTGATGAATAATTGGCATGGAACTGGGAAGATCAGGAAGAAACTTCATATGATTTTCTTCCATACTTTGATGATGAAGAAGAACTAGAGACCGTGGAACCTGTGCAGGATACAACTCTACCTCCTTCTCCAACAAATGCTGCATCTCCCTCTTCTCAAGAAAGTTCAAATGAACAACCGCGAAGGACAAAGAGTATTCAAGAGCTCTATGAGGACACATAAGAAGTTACTAATTTTGATTTTTTATGTCTCTTCGCTGATAGTGAACCAATGAACTTTGATGAAGCTGTTACAGACAAAAGGTGGAGACAAGCCATGAATGAGGAGATCGATTCAATAGAGAAGAACAACACTTGGGAGTTAACAACTCTTCCCAAGGGTCATCAAGAAATTGGAGTGAAATGGGTATACAAGACAAAGAAGAATGCTGATGGAGATGTGGAGAGATACAAGGCATGACTTGTGGCTAAAGGCTACAAGCTGTCACGCCCCAAATTCCCACCGTCGGGACCGTGATGGCGTCTAATGTTGAACCCGCTAGACAAGCCAACATTTCCAATTATTCTAATCTATTACCTTATTACTTAGTAATTTAATAGTGAAACATAATAATAAGAAATCAAAGTGCAGAAGAAATGAAATCTAACAGTTTAATTAAACAGTATTACACCAATCCTCTGTATTAATTCCCCCCAAAATCTGGTGTCACAATTCTTCACGGATTGTCTAAGATTTACTACAAATATAGGTCTGAATAAACAAAGAGCTACTATCTCGGAAATACATGAAAAGACAGAAAAAGGAAAGATAAAGGAGGTGACGCCAGGGCCTGCGGACGCCTGCAGGACTACCTCGGTGTCGCATGTGAACTAAAGGATACTCCCTCGCTCAGTGCCCACCGGGTCCGGTACTGTAATCTCCACAACATAAAGAAGTGCATATGTAGCATCAGTACAACCGACCCCATGTACTGTGTAAGTGTCGAGCCTAACCTCGGCAAAGTAGTGACGAGGCTAGGACACGACAAATAACAAATACATGTACAATTCAATAACATATAACAAAGTAATGACAGGAAGTAAACAATTAAGTACAAAGAACGGGGAAAAACATACTGGGGATCAAGGGAGAAAACAATACTGAACAACTGAACATGGCAACAGTATAAACAAATAAATGTCAACATGAAACAACAACACATAACAAATATGTACACGACATCACCTTTCGTGTTTTACTCTCATCCTCACCAAAACAAGTGAACGACATCACCCTTCGTGCTTTTACTCTCATCCTCACAATTCAATGAATAAATAAAAGGGCATGACATGATCCTTCGTGCTTTTAAATGTAAAATCATGGCACGACATCACCCTTCGTGCTTTTACTCTCATCCTCGCAATGCAATGAATAAATGAATACACGGCATCACCCTTCGTGCTTTACACTCTTCCTCACCCAAACAATATCAAGATTAATAGTTTGGCAAGGAAATCAACAACATGAATCATAATTCATAACACCCCGGCAAGGGAACAACAACAGAAATAATACCGTCCCGGCAAGGGACACATCTATAACCAATCCTCTCAAGTATATAACTTAATAAAAATAATCCTCAACCGAAACAATTTATCTACATGTTCTCAGCCAAGTATTTTCAACAATTGAATAACTCCCAAAATGAAATCTACTTCATAACACAGTGAATATCGAACTAAAACACATATAACACTAAAACCGACTCACCGTCATGCTTGAAAACAATATATATGTGATGACCCAAACGGTCATCCGACACTAATCTAGCTAAATCTGCGTTTCGAAGCTCCAAAAGCCTCCGCTTATCTCACCTAGATATGCGTGCGCAGCCCGGAAGCCGAGAAGCTTCTATGTGAAAACTTGATGAAAAACTAAAATTCTAATAATTAATTGATTAAAGTTGACTTTGGTCAACATTTTGGTAAATGGACCTGGACCCGTGATTCGACGGTCCCGGAGGATCTGTAGGAAATATGGGACTTGGGCGTGTGCCCAGAATCAAATTTCGCGGTCCCAAGGCCGAGAAATAATTTTTTAAAGAAAATTATTTTATGAAAAATAATAAGGTTTTTGAAAATGATAATTAATGTGAAAGCTTTGTTACCGGGCCCGTATTATGGTTCCGGAGCCCGGGACAGGTTAAATATGATTATTATGTGTTGCTTGTAAAGTTTGGTGTCATTCCGAGTAGTGTAGGTCGGTTCAGCGCATTGAAACCGAATTTTAAAACTTGAAATTTCTAAGTGTGATTCTAGGGGTTTTGAGGGGTGATTATGAGTTTTAACGTTGTTTTGAGGGTTCTGAAGGCTCGAGCGAGTCCGTAATAGGATTTAGGACTTTTTGGTATTATTGTACGGGGGCTCGGGTGGGCCCAAGGGCCTCCCGGACCCCAATCGGGGACAAAACCAGCAGCTTCAGCTGCTGGTGCACCAGATCTGGTGTGACCGCAGGTGCGGTTGCCCAGGTCGCAGGTGCGATACTGCCCCTGCGGTCAAACCATCGCAGGTGCGACCCAGGGGAAGGCTGGCCAATTTTCGCAGAAACGGATTCTCTCTCGCAGGTGCGACCTCGCAGGTGCGAGGTTTGTCCGCAGGCGCGGACCCGCTGGTGCGGGAATCCCTTCGCAGGTGCGGTCCCAGGCCCCCTTGGCCTTCATCGCAGGTGCGGCCATTTTGCCGCAGGTGCGGGACCGCAGGTGCGAGAATCACTGAAAGCAATGATTCATTTAATACGAGTTTCTTCTTCTTTTCACCATTTTCTTCCTCACAATAGGCGATTTTGAGAGCTTCCAAGAGGGTGTTCGGCCTAGTTGCTAAGAGGTAAGTATTTTTCAATTAAATGTTAGTTTATTACGCCCAAACCTAGGTAGATTAACATCTAATTAGTGAAATTAAAGGGGTTAGAGTGGAAACCTAGGGTTTATGAATTTAGGGGAATTTCACCACTCTTTCACCATGAAATCTTATGAAATTTATATAATAATGATCCTTAGGCTATGGGTGAGTGGTTTCTTCGAAAATTTCCGGGATCCGAGCATGTGGGCTCGGGGGTGTATTTTGGGATTTCTTCAAGAATGGTGAATTAGCCTAATTAGTAGTAGAATTTCATACTTTTGAACGTATATTGATGTATTTAAATAATATTTGGTTAGTTCTGAGTCCTTGGGCGACGAGTTTGGAGTTTCGGGCACTTTCTTGACCCGAGGAGTAGGTTCTACGCGAGGTGAGTCTCCTTTCCAACCTTGTAAGAGGAAATTGTCCCTATAGGTAATTGTGATTGACCGAATGTCCTTATTTGCGGGGGATACGTACGCACCAAGTGACGAGAGTCCGTGCGTAGCAACTATTATGCTATGTTGGGTAGTTTTAGGATTCACAAGCATGCTTTTACGTGTCTTGCCTGTATACTTTCATGTACCTTCGGTTGGTTGGTATCCCTGAAGTTGATATGGAAATAATAGCGGGTATTTTGTAAATTTAAATGTTGATTCTATATTTCCAATCATGCACCAGAATTTCTCTTAAGGCTTTCCTAATGACTATGTGTATGTTACGAGCACCTGAGTCACATGTATGATTTGTGAGCGGGGTAGCCTTATATTATGTTAATTGCGTCACATGATCGATTCATGAGCAGAGTAATAGATGCATCTATGGTTCGGGCCGTCGACCCTCGTCAGTGCACATTTAAATTATTGCGACGTTTCGGCCGTACGCTTCGGCATATTACATGCTATTTATCTGTCTGAGAGCTTTTATCATAAATTATCCTTATTTAAATTGTTTGGTCTGGAAGGAAACTCGAGGATTCTATTTACTATTGTTGTCTGATATTGAAAGGGGGATTTTACTTGTATACTTGACTGCTCCATGTCTACCCGTTTTTCATAATTATTTGCTCCTGTTTAATCTTGTTGCAATATATTATTATTATTGACATAGTGAGTAATACGTCTACTTCTCGTCACTACCTTTCGAGTTTAGACGGGATACTCACTAGGTACATATTTAAATATATGTACTCATGCTACTCTTCTGTACTTAATTGTACATGTTCTGAGGTAGCCGCATCCGGTCACTATTCCGGTGGTCATCGTTGAGAGTTTCTATTCAGATGACTACACGGTGAGTTGCTTCCCTTGGCAATCTCGGCAGCACTGTGGAGTCCTCTGCTTATAGTTTTGGGATATTATTGTCTATTACCTTCCAGACAGTAGTGCATTTATTAGTAGAAGTTTGTAGATTTTTCCAGTTGCCTGTTGACTTGTGACACTAGGTTCTGGCACACTTTATAGTTTTTGCCTGGTATTTTGCGGAGTTGTATGTGCTGGAAATACCTTTGAATTATATAATCTCACGTGTTCACGTTTAAATGTTTTTTCAATGAATTTCTTACCTTAAAAACCCGAAAGAGATTTTAATCACTTAAACATGTAAAGTAACCTCACTAGTAGATAGGTGTTGGCTTGCCTGACCCCGGTGTTGGGCGCCATCACGACTACAGAGGAATTTGGGTCGTGACAAAATAGGTACTCGTCACCTCACCTATACATTGAACATGGATTAACAAGTAGCACATATGACTCAACACCTATTCCCTCAAGCTAAGGTTAGGCCAAACACTTACCTCGACTCCAAGAATCCAAATCAAGCCTCTAACACCACTTTTCCTTTCGAACCCGACTCCAAATCGATCTTATCTAGACATAATTGACTCAATAACATCAATAATTGCTAAACAATTCAATTCCAATGCTTAATTATAGAATTCCCAACATTCTCCCCAAAAATCCAAAAATCGACCCCAGGCCCGCTTGGTCAAAATACGAGGTTCGGACCAAAACCCAATCACCTATTCCCCCACGAGCCTGAATATATAATTTTTTTTAAATCCGACCCCAAAACGAGATCAAATTCCCAAATAATCAAAAATCCCTAACTCTACCCAAAACCCTAATTTCCATATTTTTAGGCCTAAAATCTAGTGGGTGTTAATGAAAATGGAAGAAAATAAGGTTAGAATTACTTACCTAAGAGGTTATGGTGGAAGAGCTCTTAAAAAATCGTCTATGGGGTTTGGAGAAGAAGAGGGTTGTGAAAAATGGCTAAATTCCCGTATGAGCATTCTGTTTTTGGACTAAAAATATAACTGGGCATTTTGGTCTATGCGATCGCGAAGAAGGGGTTGCGATCGCATAAAGGAATGGTTCTTAAGCTCCGCGATCGCGAAGAAGCAAGTGCGACCGCACAGCTCTACAGACCCCACCCTACGCGATCACAGACAACTAGATGCGGTCGCACTGAACATCTACCAGCCCCCCACGCTCTCTTATACCTGTGCGGTCACAGACCTATCTATGCGATCGCATAGGGTGACAGAATCCCTTCCCCTCACACTACACTATGCGATCGCGGATGATCTTATGCGATTGCATAGTGTTAGACACCAGACACCAGAAACAACCTCCCAACACCAGATTTTTAGACTAAAAGTCACCCCGACGCCTATCCAAAACTCACCCGAGCCCTCGGGGCTCCAAAATAATTATACGCACAACCTCAAAAACATCCTACGGACTTACTCGGGTAATTAAACCACCAAAATAACATCAAAAACAACGAATTAAACCTCAAAATCAATGAAATTTCTTAAAATTTCTTTAAACTTCCAATTTCTCCATTTTTATGCGAATCACGTCAAACTAAGTCCGTTTATTATCAAACTTCACAAATAGCACGTATAAGACATATTGAACTTGTTCTGGGCTCCGGAACCATGATACGGGCCCGATAACACAGGTTTCACATCAAATGTCATTTTCAAAAAATCTTTATATTTTCCAGAAAACAATTTTCTTCAAAAATTTATTTCTCGGACTTGGGACCTCGGAATTCGATTTCGGGCGTACGCCCAAGTACCATATTTTCCTATGGACCCTTCGGGACCGTCAAATCACGGGTACGAGTCCGTTTACCAAAAATATCGACCAAAGTCAACTTTATTCAAATAACTAATATAAAATCATCATTTTATCAATTTTCCACATAACGACTTCCCGGCTACACGCCCAGGATGCGTACGCAAATCAAGGTGAGGTATAAGGAGGTTTTCATGACCTCGGAATAGGGGTGGACATCGTTCGGTTCGATTCGGTTTTGAATATTATCAGTTTTGCCTATCGGTTATCGGTTTACAAATATCATAACCTGATAACCAAATCGATAAGATATTGGTTATCTGTTATCGGTTAATCAGTTATCGATCATTATCGGTTCAGTTATCGATTTACCCGATAAGATAAAACAACTAAAACAATTTTGCAATATATAAAATTGTCGAGTTCTCAATTATCTTGAGCCAGAAGTCAAGAAATAGATCAGATTTCTGTTGTCTTTGACAACTTTATGATGCATAAATATAGGATTACAAAGGTGGAATGCAATATGACTGTATTTATGATAAAACGTGGAATATGATTCGTATGTTTAACTAGAAGTGAAATTTTTTTGGAAAAAGTGGGATAAAATAGTAAGACGACGTTACACAATCAAGTCTTTAAGCTACAATTTATATTACGATAATCTATATGAATATTTATCAGAAATTATGAATTGATAATATCATAAACTGGCTAACCCATGTATCAAATAAACAGAAGTTTATTGCTTAGGATTCTTAATATTCCAAAAACAGAAACGCTTGTTAAAATTATAAGTGTTTTATAATTTTAGATTTGTCCAAAAAGAGAGAAACACTTGTCCAACCTGAGGGTGTGATGCGACTGACGAGTGACACCGGCCTGAGTCTTGACGGCTGACTAGTGACTAGTGAGGGCGTGAGCCGTGGTGAGGCAGAGAACTGCTGAGGTTGGGCCGTATGGGTGCGGCGGAAAATTGAGAAACCGAGAAAGACAAACTGACTTACTGAGAATTGAGAAAGAATAGGGAAAAGGAATTATGAAACCCTAATATAGTATGTATGATGGGTTAGTATTTTGTTTTGATGATCTAACAAACTTTTATGTAAAGAACCAGATAAATGACCTGATGCGCAACCCGAGGGAAGCACATAGACAGGGGGAACAATATGGGGTCCTGGTCTCTTATCTGGTTAAGTTAGATTATATATTTGCTCATCAGTTATAAAAGTTTTTCATCATCAAAAGGGGGAAATTGATGGATTAGTATTTTGTTTTGATGATCTAACAAACTTTTATGTAAAGAACCAGATAAAGGACCTGATGCATGTCCGGCATAATCATTCAGCATGAACTCAAAGAAATCTGGGTTAATGTTATGTTTTGATGATCTAACAAACTTTCTGTGAAGAACCAGATAAAGGACCTGATGCATGTCCGGCATAATCATTCAGCATAAACTCAAAGAATTATGGGCAGTATACTCTTGGATCCACAAGAAACAGTTTAGGGACCTGATCCCTTGACATTCCCCAGACATAAGTAAAAGTCAACTCTACAGCTGGAAAGCAGTGACAGAAAGTGAGTGCCTGCAACTGTTCACGCTACAGTGCAGAAACAGTGCAACAGTCACTTCCCATTGGTTGAAGAGTGTACCAACTAAGCATGGGTATCATTCTTGAGATGTCCTAGAGATATAATATCTTGTTGGAAGAAAAATAACACATTCACTTGGGCATTTACTATATTCTTCATAGCATTGAAGATCTGCTCCATTGTTGAAGGCTCAAGTGTGTCAAGAACAAGAAGACAACTCTACTACGGACCAGATCCACCACGAGTATATGTGTGTCCTTAGTTGAGTTGTTATATTGTGTTTTGTTCTTCATTGTAACTCTTATCTTGCTTTCTTAGAAGCTTTGTTTTAGGAAACTCAAAATCATAAACAATCTGTGTTTGTGTTGTGACTAGTGTAGTCATAAGTTAAAGTCTTTATAACTAGTGAGTAACAAAGTGGCTTGTAATAAGTGTATTACAAGTTAGTGTGTTGAAATCTTTGTAACTAGTGAGTAACAAAGTGACTTGTAATAAGTGTATTACAAGTTAGTATGTTGAAGTCCTTGTAAGAGAGTCATTACAAAGTGGCTTGTAATAATTGAGATTACAAGTTAGTGAAGTTGAAATCCTACTAGTGTAGGTCGTGGTTTTTGTCCTCTTGAGTGGAATTTTTCCACGTAAAGATCCAGCGTCTCTTCTACTTGCTATCTCTATGTATTTTTGAGGGAACTGGTAGAGGACCAGGTCTCCTTACTGTTTGGTTTTACAGTTTGTTGCTTACGGTGGGAACTGATAGAGAACCGGGTTCTCTATACAGTTTGGTGGACGCTTAGTTTCTATCAATGTATATACTTAAAGGTAAATTAGTAAATTAGTTAATTCTTATTGGGTTATTGGTTTTTACCCAATAACAGAATTGCAAACCGAGCCCGAACCGATAACCCAATAAATTGTTTTTACCCGTTACCCAATCGTTAACCCAATAACCCTATAAATAATTAACGGTTCGGGTTATCGGTTTTACCCGATATATGCCCACCCCTACCTCGGAACATAGAATTAGCTAAGGATACACAGGATGACCTTTTGGGTCATCACACAAGTAAAGGCAAGGAATTGACTATGAAGAAGTCTATGCACCTGTTGCCCGCATGGAGACGATTCGTTTGTTAATCTCTATGGCGGCGCAAATGAAGTGAAAGATCCATCAACTATATGTCAAGTCAGCCTTCTTGAATGGCTATCATGAAGAAGAAGTATATGTTGAACAACCATTGGGCTTTGTGGTCAAAAACCACGAAGATAAAGTGTTGCGGTTGAAGAAAGCTTTATATGTATTAAAGCAAGCCCCACGAGCATGGAACAGTTGCATCGACAAGTATTTTCAAGACAAAGGGTTTACTCGTTGTCTCAATGAATATGCTCTTTACCTTAAAGTTTATACTAATGGAGACATCTTACTTGTTTGTCTTTATGTTGATGATATTATTTTAACAGGTAACAACCAAAGTTTGTTTGAAGCTTTTAAGAAAGATATGTCCCATGAGTTCGAGATGACAGACGTAGGGCTCATGTCATACTATCTGGGCCTAGAAGTGAAGCAGATGGAGGATGGAATTTTCATCTCTCAAGAAAGCTATACAAAAGAGATATTGAAGAAGTTCAACATTCTCGATTGCAACCCCGTGAACGCACCGATGGAGAGCGGGACAAAATTGTCCAAGTTTGACGAAGGAGAAAAAGTGGATACCACATTTTTCAAAAGTCTTGTGGGAAGTTTGAGGTACTTGACTTGTACCAGGACAGATATACTCTTTGCAGTTGGAGTAGTAAGCCGTTTCATGGAAGCTCCTACCTCCACTCATTTGAAAGTTACTAGAAGAATTCTTCGTTACCTAAAAGGTACGATTGACTTTGGGTTATTTTATTCTTCTTCTAATGACTTCAACCTTATGGGATGTCACGACCCAAAACCGGTCCAGGTCGTGATGGCGCCTAACGGTGGCGTTAGGCAAGCCAACGATAAAAATAACAATGAAAGTACAGAATACAATAACGACATGGGGCAAGGCCGTAGAAACAAGCTGAGCCACAGCTAGACCCAATACATATACAACCCCGATAACTATAATAAGTGTGTGCCAGGACTAGTGTCATAGTGTCAACGGGCGGCTACATTGATACAACTGTAGAAAAACATGTACATAATATACAAGCCGCAGTCTGGAACAAAAGACTGTGCAAAAAGGAAACTAGAAGGCTCCAGAAGTGCTGTCAGGGGAACGCCAAGAAGACAGCTCACCGTCTAGAGCGACGTCGCGATCAGTATCTATCAACAGGCGGACGACCGAACGGACCAGCCTCAGTACCTGCACAGTCATATTCTGAAAAGAAGGAAAGTGCAGCATGAGTACATATAAACAAATATGTACCCAGTGAGTATCCCGTCTAAACTCGTAAAGAGTAGTGACGAGAGGTAGAATACATACTCACTAAGGTC
>ML297050.1:11619-69642 GCA_005239495.1 Nicotiana undulata | reverse complement strand
CATTTATAATGTCATGCACGTGCATATAAATGTCGTGTCATGCATAGGTATAGGTGTGCATAATGTCATCAAGCCTTTGAGGGCATCCCATCGTATCGTCTTGGCCACTGTGGGCAACAACATCAACATATACCAACTAATCAGGTGGTGGTATGTATATAACGCCATAACCTTTTCTCATATCCCATATAAATATAATATACATATATACGTGTATATAAAGCTATCTGGTCATGGGTCAATGTACATGTATAAATGCATGAAATGCATAAGAAATATGTTAATAAAACTTTCTTGGAACGCCATAAAAATCAATATGTCTTTCGGATAAACATTATCCAATACGTATTTTTCTGGGACCCATGAAAAGAAGATAATAAAAACTCACATGGGAAATCAAGAATATAGACACCCCTAGTATTTCTATGAATAGAGTAATTTATGAAAATTGTGTGTTTGCTCATTTCTTCTGTATAACTTGGATCATGCCAAAAATAAAGAATGGATGGTCCTTAACATACCTGTAGTAGGGAAAATCCGTGTAATATACTTTGCTGGAGAACTTAGATGCAAGAAATCTCGTTGTTTGAACTGTCAATGTTTCTAATGTTTTGATTGACTTTGTTTTCAAGATAAGAAAGAAAGCTTTGGAGACTATCCAACTGTACACATCTCGACCCGTACACATCTCTAACTGTACACATCTCGTTAAACGAAAAATGTATACATCTCGACCCCTACACATCTCGACCCGTACACAAGGTCACACATTATCCAACTGCACACATCTCGTTGTTTATATGCACCACCATCTGATCAGTCGGGTAGTATTGCTCGACCCGTATTTTATCCCAAATTGGCCACTTTCAACAAAACTCGTTTTCCTTAATTTGTGTACCCTTTATCCTTCATGACACTTACTTATCGCTTTTTATAAAAAGCGTAAATATGTTAACCTCGAGATAATTTCATTCCCGAGTCTTACGTCGATCAACTGAAGATGAAACTTTTAACGTACGAAAATGCGAGATGTAACATGTTGCTGGATTTTGAGGGTGATTTTCGAGTAGATTTTGTAACTGTTTTAATGGAGTCTGGTGGCTGGTTTGAGCTCGAGTTTTAGGGGGTGATTTACGGTGGTTTAGGGTCGTTTGGTGGTTGTTGCCATAGTGGTTGGCCAGCAGCTTATGAGCAGCGACAAGAAAAAAGAGATGGAGGGTGATTGGGGTGTTGTGGTAGCTGCCTATCTCTTGGAATGGGAATGAGAAAGAAAGTGGAATTCTTAGGGGTGGTGCGGCTGCCTCGCGAGGAAGAAGAAGATCTGCACTCGTTTTCTCTCTATCCCCCTTTTGACCCTGTGTGTGTATTATCTTTAGGGTAAGAGAAGGGGCTTAGAGTTAGGGGATTGGGCCTAAAAATGGGCTTTTAGCTACTGGGTTCAGGTTTTACCAATTTTGGGTCATGATTTGGATATTTGAACAAAGCAATACTTTTAGTCCTAATTAAATCTTATTTTTTTTTAGTGATTTTCAATTTTATCAAATAAAACCTACAAAAAGGTGAAATACAAGCTAAAATATCAAGATTTAGGAGGGTTCTAGTCCTGCCATTAGTGCCACCAGTTCAACATGGAGGGCAAATGTTGAAGTTGGCATCTACGTAAACCCCACTATCTGTTACGACCGAAAAAATCAGGTGTCAAGCGGAAGTTAAAAAGGAAACCTTGAACGACGATAAATCAGACAACAAACAAAAAATATACCAAAAGGGACACCAACATTTAACGTGGTTCAGCCAATTGACCTACGTCCACGGGCAGAGATGAGCAATCAACTATAATAAAATAGAGTACAAATATTGAGAGAACAACCTGACAAAGAGGCAAACACAAGTGAAACACCAACACTTATCCCGTAAAGTTCTCCCCCTAAACACGACTCTCAAAACCTCATATGACTACATTGTGGATGCTACTGAATGAGAAGGAAGGATCCTCAATTTATATAAGTACAAACCTTTTCCTACAAGAAAAAGGACTAGACAAACATGGAAGAATTATAATTTTCTTCTACAAAAGGAAAACCAATTTATGGTAAATATATTTTCCTTTTCTTCAAGAAATAGGAAAACCAAATAAGGTAAGAAAATCAGTACAACACCTAACAATTCTCCCCATTGCCTTAAATTTTCTAACAAAATAAATCTCATCCACCATCTATATATAGCTTTCAACACGTCGCATCTCCAAATCTCCACCGCAAAGTTTGTCTCAATGAAAGTAGTACTCCGGTCAAATTTCTCAGACAAAAATCATGATTATCGTCAAATAGGTTGCGTTTAGAACTAGACCCGCCAAGATGAACCTGTTTTGAACTTCGCTCTAATACCAATTTTTCTGACAAAAAAATCAGGTGTCATGCGGAAGCTAATAAGCAAACCTTGAACAACGATAAATCAGACAATAAACAAGAAATATACCAAAAGAGACGCAAACATTTAACGTGGTTCGCTCAATTGACCTACATCCACGGGCGGAGATGAGCAATCTACCATAATAAAAGAGTGTACAAAATATCAAGAGAACAACCTCACGAAGAGGCAAACACAAGTGACACACCAATAATTTTCCCGCAAAATTCTCCCCCTAAACACGACTCTCAAAATCTCATATGGCTACATTGTGGATGCTACTGAATGAGAAGGAAGGATCCTTAATTTATAGAAATTCAAACCTTTACCTACAAGAAAAAGGACTATCCAAACATGGAAGAATTATAATTTTCTTCTACAAAAAGGAAAACCCAATATGGTAAATATATTTTCCTTTCATTCGAGAAATAGGAAAACCAAATATGGTAAGAAAATCAGTACAACACCTAATAATTCTCCCCCTTGCCCTTAATTTTCTAACAAAATAAGTCTGATCCACCTTTTTCACATAGATTTCAACAGGTCGCATATCCAAATCTCTACCGCAAAGTTTTTCTCAACGAGAGTAGCCCTCCGGCCAAATTTCTCAGTCAAAAATCGAGATTATCATCAAATAGGTTGCGTCTAGAAGCCAAGATGAACCTGTTTTGAACATCTTTATGATACCACTTGTTATGGCCGAAACAATCAGGTGTCATGCGAAAGCTAATAAGAAAACTTGGAACGACGATAAATCAGACAACAAATGAGAAATATACCAAAAGAGACACAAATATTTAACGTAGTTCGGCCAATTGACCTACGTCCACGGGCAGAGATGAGAAATCCACTATAATAAAAGAGTGTACAAAATATCGAGAGAACAACCTCAAGAAGAGGCAAACACAAGTGACACACCAACACTTGTCCCGTAAAGTTCTCCCCTTAAACACGACTCTCAAAACCTCATATGGCTACATTATGGATGCTACTTAATGAGAAGGAAGGATCCTCAATTTAAAGAAGTCCAAACATTTTCCTACAAGAAAAAGAACTATCCAAACATGGAAGAATTATAATTTTCTTCTACAAAAAGGAAAACTCAATTATGATAAATATATTGTCATTTCCTTCAAGAAATAGGAAAACCAAATATGGTAAGAAAATCAGGACAACACCTAACACTATCTAATTGCCATTGTGGTCTCTGATGATTCCACTAGTGCCACTAGTTTGTTTATTTTTATCATAAGCTCCATCAATGTTTATCTTGTAGTGGTTAGTACGTGGGAACCATCTTATTGGTGTGTGAAGCCTAGGGTTTGGTTTCACATTAATCTATGTGATTGAAGTGAATTCAGCAACTTGTGTCATAAATTTATTGTGGCATGCAATAGAAGTGGTGTGGTGAAGAGGTTTGAGTTCCTATTATTCCAAATGTTCCACAGGATGAAAAGTAGTAGGGTGGAGTTTGGAGTTTTGAAGGAGGCATTTGTTGTGTGGATGGTAGTGTCTTTGAGACACGTATCCTTTATTCGGTGGACAAAGTTGTGTACTTGAGGTTTTTGTAGTTTGAACAAAGTCCATATATATATATATATATATATATATATATATATATATATATATATAGAGAGAGAGAGAGAGAGAGCTTCCAGATCCAAGAGTTATTGGCAGTGTTAGGTTGCTTTAAATAATTGTTGATCTGGAGTTGTAGTTGATAGGATGACTTTGTGGTAAAGTTACCAAGGGATATTTGGTTCCAGAAGGATTGATCAGGTTTGGTTGAGAATGGTATGTAGATATTTTTTATTTGGTGTACAGTATCAGGGTGTAGGTTAATCAATATATCAAAACACCACGAATAATTTCTAGGGATTGAAGACACATTTTATTGTTCCTCCATATATTGTAGAGGCCCATGTATTGAGTAGCGTAAGCAGTTATTATGAGGAATCCGGTTGTCCTTCCAAAGATTGATTATTTTTCATCTCATATTTTCCAGGGAAGCCCTGAGCGAAATAGAAAATTTGTTTTGGTCATGCTTTTCCATATGTATGAATCAACAGGTTTATCCGTGTGTGTCTGCTCATTGATGTTGGACATATTTTGCTTGTAGAAGTTTTACCCATAATGATTGATCGTTCTTATGGAATCACCATAGTAACCCTACTAGCATTGCATAATTCTTCTCACAGGATTTGTAAAGCCCCGGACCTCGGAGAAGTTTTGGAGTGGTTATAGTCTCCCATTTAACAAGGTGGACTTTCCTTTTTCCGGAGTTGAACCACATATAAAATTTCATTGGATACGGTCTGTGTGATTCCTAGTTGAAGTTAGAAATAGGTCGCTTTGCATGGAATAATTTGGTACGGAGGCTAGTACTGAATAGAATAGGGTGGTTCTACCTACCATATTGGTGAGAGTTTTTGCTTTCCAGCCTGAAAGCTTGTTGTTCATTTTGTCAATTATGAATTAATAGTCTTTGCCTATGGGGGAGTGGTTTGTTAGGTGTAAACCCAGGTATTTACCAAATAGTAGCCTTGCGGATGTTTAGTGGACTGGTAAGGCAATCTTGAGTGTTGATTGGTGTAACAACCCGACCGGTCATTCTGCTTTCTAGAACCTCGTTCATCTAAATAATGTTTCCCGTACATACTTTTACTATTTTATGACTTGGGGGGTGGTTAGTTCGGGGTTTGAAAGAATTCGGGTTGAAATCGTAACACT
The DNA here is from genome assembly GCA_005239495.1 of Nicotiana undulata. NCBI lineage: Eukaryota > Viridiplantae > Streptophyta > Magnoliopsida > Solanales > Solanaceae > Nicotiana > Nicotiana undulata. The sequence goes on along the minus strand of ML297050.1, from coordinate 64,503 downwards.
TGGTTTCTTAAGGTCGGTTTAAAAGGTCAAGTTTGATTTCGGTCAACATTTTGAGTAAACGACCTTCGAATTGGGATTTGACGGTTCCAGTAGGTTTGTATGATGAATTTAGACTTAGGCGTATGTTCGGATCGAGTTTTGGATGACCTGGGAGCGTTTTGGCGCCTAATATCGAAAGTTTGTTCTTGAAGTTCTTTAAATTTGGTTTGGAGCAGTTTTTGGTGATATCGAGGTCCAAACGGAAATTCGATATCACGAATAGTTTCGTAATGTCATTTAATACTTTCACGCAAAAATTGGTATCAATCCGAGTAGTCTAAGTACTTTTTGGCACATTGGAAGTAAATTGAAGAACTTGAAGATCTTAAGTTTGAATCAATTGGTTTTGGGGTGCGATTCTTAGTTTTAATGTTGTTTCGGGCATTCCGAGAGTTCGAGCGAGTCCATTTTATGATTCCAAACTTTTTGGTATGTTTGGACGGGGCCTGGGGCCATTTGGACGATGCACAAGTTAAGTTTAAAACTCAACAGGGCTGCTGGTGCACCAGATCTGGTGTGCCTGCACCTGCGAGCCTTTGGTCACAGGTGTGAGCCAAGACCCGCAGGTGCGGCCCAAGGAAGGAAGCCTAGGTTCTGCAGATGCGGTCCCTTCTCCGCAGAAGCATAAGCCCGTCCACAGAACCGACCCCCTAGCTGGCCCAGTGATTCCGCAAGAGCGGACCCTTGTCCACAGATGCGAGGGCGTAGGTGCGGCCCTATGACCACAGGTGCAAAAATTACTGGAGGCATTGAGCCTCATTTATTACGGGTTAAGACCATTTTTATCACATTTTCTTCAACTCTTGGGCTATTTGAGAGCTTCTAATTAGGGAATTTTGACATAGCTTTTTGAGGTAAGTAATTCCTACTTAATGTGAGTTTAATACATAAATTATGGGTAGATTTTAACATGAAAATTGGTAGAAATCATGGGTTTAGATGAAAAAACCTAGGGTTTGATAAAAATGAGATTTTACCACCAAAATTGACCATGAAACTTAGTAAAGATCATATATTTATATTCCTTGGGTTGTGGGTAATAACTTTCTTTAAAACATTTCGGAATCCGAGCATGTAGGCCCGAGGGTAAATTTTAGGAATCTTGCAATCATTTTAATAGTGGAGATATGCACTTTTGATCATAGATTAATTAATTTATATAATGTTTGACTAGTTCCGAGTAGTTTGCAACCAAATTTGGAGGCTTGAACGCATTCTTGAATTGGGAAGTAGGCCTTAAGACGAGGTAAGTCTATTTCTAACCTTGTAAGAGGGAATTAACCCCTTAGGTGAACTTAAATCATAATATGTTCTATTTGTGGGGGCTACACACACACGACATGACGAGAGTCCGTGCGTAGCTACTAATCATGCTTATGTCCGGGTAGATTTAAGCATACATCATGACTTGCTTGTATCGTTGCTTGATTATACTTTCTACTTGTTGGTTTTCTTAATGTGAAGGATGAGAATTTTGATATGTTAAAAGTTACGAGTTGAATTTCCTGTTATGGAAGATATTGAGGAATATTATGATAAATTGTGAATACTTATGTGCAACCACTTCACAAATATATTTCGCGAGCGGAGTAAACCTTTCACTACTCTCATGGGAGCGGGCCGCTCGCCTCGAAAGGATATATATATATATTATGGTTCGGGTTGTTCGACCCTCGGAAATGCACAATATATTATTATGTATATTTGGATCGGGTCGTACGTCCTCGGCATAACTCGTGCGTGGTAGTACCAAAATCCCTTTTTATATTTGTTAATGTTTCACGGACTTGGAAGGTGAAAGGAATATATGAGTGAAATGATTTTCTTTTTACTTGAAAGAAGGATTTGTTTATTTACTTCATGTTGAGTTCTATTATAATTCTATATGTCATGCTTAATTAGAACTTCATATTATCATGTTTTTTTCTCTTATTTAGTGTCAAAGACAACCCCTCGTCACTACTTCTTCGAGGTTAGACTAGATACTTACTAGGTACATGTTGTTTATGTACTCGCGCTACACTTCTGCACATTGTGCTGGATCTGAGGCAGGTGCATCTGGTTGTCAGTCTGGTGCGCACGCTTGACTTGGGTTCAGAAACTTTCCGGTGATCTGCTTTCCAAGCCATTCTGCAGCAGCTGGAGTCTTTTCTTTTGTTCATTTCTGTCTATTTCTTTACTATACAGTAGACTAGTATTCTTTTGTATATTCTACTAGACTGCACACATACTTGTGACACCAGGTCTGGCATACACACTAGTAGACTTATGATTTTTGGGATTGTTACATGATTACGAATTGTCACTTAATTGCTACCGTTTAATTATGCTTCAAAGTGTAAATTTCTAATCCTTTTTAACAAATGAGATATTGTTATCCATTTAGTAAACTACTTAAACGGGAATTCACTAGTCTAATCAGTGTTGGCTTACTTAACGATGGTGTTGAGTGCCATCACGGCCTAATGTGGAAATGGGTCATGACAATTAGTACATTTTTAGAGAAGAAAGCTTTTGATTTTGAGAAATTAATTTTTTTCCCTGATTGAAGGTGGAGTGAGTTGAATATATTAATAATAGGGATGGTGTTGTGTAGATCAGCACATGCTCATAGTATCAGGTCGTCTACAATTTTCTTCGTCAATGTTATTGTAGATGTTATTGGGAAAATTGTGAGTTGTGAGGACGTACAATCTATAAACACATGACGATAGCATTAGTATGTTCATAAACATTGAGATACAAGATTATGAGTAAGCTCGCCACATTTTATTAACTAAGTGAATATTTCAACAGTTCTTTGTTTTGATTCATGTGCTTAACTGTAATGACCGGACCAGTCGTTTTGAGAATTTAAGCTTCGTTCGGTAGCGTAAGCTTATGAACAACTTCACATTATGTATATCGACCTGCGTGCGTGGTTGGATTCAGTTACCGGATAATCCGGAGTCGAATTGGGAGAAAACTTTCAATTTTGGAAGCTCAATGATGGGAATTGACCGGAGGTTTGAATTTTGTGTAAACGGCCTCGGAACGAGTTTTTGACTTAGGCGTGCGTCCGAAATTGGTTATGGAGGTCCGTAGAGTAATTTGAGGTAATTCGATGAAATTAGAAAACTTTGAAGTTTGGAAAATGGAAAAGTTTGACCACAGTTGACTTTTTAGGATATCGGGGTCGGAATGCGATTCCGAGAGATGGAGAAGCTCCAAGATGTCAATTGGGACTTGTCTGCAAAATTTCACGTCATTCTAGGTTCAATTGATAGGTTTCGGCACGAGTTTAGAGATTTAATGATTTGAAAGTTCATAAGTTTGAATTATGGTGTGATTCGTCATTTCGGCATTGTTTGATGTGATTTGAGACCTCGAGCGAGTCTGTGTTAGGTTAGATGACTTGTTTTTGTGTTTAGACGGGGTCCCGGGGGCCTCGGGTGTGTTTCGGATGGGCTTCGGGTCAAATTCCTTCAAATTTCACTGCTGTTATGTTTTCTGATATTTCCTTCTATGCAATCGCATAGGCATACCCGCGATCGCATAGTATGCTGTGACTCGCCCAGGTTTTCCTTCATCGTGTTCGCATAGAGTGGTTCACCATTGCGTAGTGTTAGCGGGATTGTTCTTCACATTCACATCTTCTCAGTTTGCTTTCAGATAGTGCTTCCATTTGGGCATCAAATGATTTCTTCTGCGCGATCGCATTCCCTGCTTCACGATCGCGTAGTGTGGCTTTGGGCAGCAGATAATTTCCTTATGCGCAATCGCATAAGTATCTTCGCGACTGCATAGCACCTTTTGACCAGCAAAGATTTTTCTTCTACGCGATCGCATCCCTTCTCACGCGATCGCGATGCTCAAAAATCTAGGCAGACAGAATGTAATCCAAAATCGAGGGTTTCACCATTTTTATCACATTTTGACTTCTAGAGCTCGGTTCTTGGCGATATTTGATGGTTTGTTTCACACAAATTGATTAGGTAAGTGTTCTTAAACTAGAATCAAATATATTCCGTGATTTTATCTTTATTTTCATCATTTAATTTGTGTTTTGAGTTGAGGAAAATGTTGGTTTTTAAAGAAACATTTCTAAAACGAAAAATCGTGATTTGGGGGATCAAATGGTACTGGAAATTGATAAATTTTGTATGGTTAAACTCGTATTGGAATGGGTATTCGGATTTCGTAAAATTTATCGTGATCCGAGGTGCGGGCCCGAGGGTCGACTTTTTAGTCGATTTTTATATTTTTATAAAGATTGAAACTTTATTATTCGGTATAGTTCCTTATACGATTTATGTGTGTTTTGGATTTTTTATAGTTGGATTAGAGCCGTCCGGAGGTCATTTCGCTCGAGAAATCCATTTTAGATTACCGAGATGTCGTCTTCGAGGTAAGTATATTTCCTAACCTTGTGTGGGGGAACTACCCCTTAGGATTTGAGTCTTCTATGCTGGCGGTAGCCCGTGTACGCGGGGTGACGAGTGCGTACTCGGAATTATTTGTATGAAGTTGGCCTTTTAGGGTTCTTAGGTCCTTATATTACATGTGTATGGATTTGTAATTGTTATGACTGAGTTTCTGATTGCTAGTTTCATCTCTTCCTGCTTAAATTAGAATTACTTGCTTTTAGATTCCCTTTGTTGTCGGTTTGATCTTAATTGACTTAGTTGAAGAATTTACCTCTCCTATCATCATGCTATATTTTCTTCATAACTGCCTATTTGGCTAAAATTCGTAAAATCTCGCCATATAGTTGTTTAGCAGGAAATTGGAATTTGGATTATCTGTAGCTGCTTACCCTTATTTGGATTGTGGAAAACCTCTCATAATCATTCAACCTTAAAAAATTATTTAGATGACCTATACTTTAGTCGACTAGCTTGTATTTGGAATCTTTTAACTTGTGATGACATCTTCTTGTGACTTGAATACTGTGAATTCATTGTTACGTCTTGTTTCTCCCTGGTTAAGTTATTTTCCTTACGCTGGGTATTTCTTTTCAGTGGTTATTCCTTGTGAATGAGTTCTACCATTCTTGTGAATTAAGTCCTTGTATTGATTTGCTCGTAGCACTTTGCATTTCTATCTTTTGTTGTTTTTGTGCTTGTTGTGGAAATGTACGATGTTTCTATCGTGTTCTAGTTGTTCCCTCTTTTGGCTGCATTGCATATTTAAATTGGGACTGCGGACGTATTCTGGGAGATCCCTATGTACTGCATATTTAAATTGGGGCTAAGGACGTATTTCGGGAGATCCCTCTGTACTGCATATTTTAATTGGGACTACGGACGTATTCCGGGAGATCCCCCTGTACTGCATATTTAAATTGGGACTACGGACGTATTCCGGAAGATCCCCCCAGCACTGCATATTTACTTTTGAGGACTACGGACGTATTCTGGGAGATCCCCCTGTACTGCATGACTAATTCTGAACTACGGGACGGAATCCCGGTTGTTTGATATTGAAGAATAACTATGTTGAAAGAAAATTATTGAAAAGTAAAGTTTAAAGGCATTTACCTCGAAGGAAACTAGGTTTTCAAGGCTATTATTTCAAAAGGTATGTTTGTAAAGCATTTATCTTAAAGGAAACTATGTTTGAAAAATCTTTATTGGAAAGGTACATTTGAAAAGCTTTTATTGAAAGGAATTACGTTTGAGGATTTCATTCTGTAAATTATATTTATATATCTTTGGTGGAAGTATATTTCAAAGGAAATTCCAACTGAAATGATTTTTATTTCTAAAGGTTTCAAAATAAACTTGCATTTTACGAGTGTCACTCGAAGATTTGACCAGTTTATTGGGTTGTTTGCTAAGGCCTGATGTGGCAAAAAAACTAATGCAGTGCTGAGTTACCGGTGTTTTTATTGTGTTGTGGTTTCCGGTTCTGGCTTTCTTTCCGTCTATCCTTCTGTCTATTATTACGATGTTTCGTTGTTGTTTGTTGTATTTCCTTCCGCTTTGTACTTGTTATTTTGGTTACTATATTGTGGAGTCATTAAATAGATCTCATATTCTGTCATTTTCTATATCTATGCATGTTTGATTTATTAGACCAGTGGGTCTCTTGACTAGTCCTCGTCACTACTTCACCGAGGTTAGTCTTGATACTTACTGGGCACCACTGTGGTGTGCTCATGCTACTCTTCTGAATATTTTTTGTGCAGATTTCATGTTTTCGCATAGCCGGCCGATTGATTCTTAGCAGCGCGGTTGCTGTTATGGAGACTCAAGGTAAAATCGCTTCAGCGTTTGCGATTTTGGAGTCACCTTCTTATATTTTTCGTTCATACACTATTATATTTATTCCAAACAGTGGAAATTAGAGATTTTAGTGTAAATTCTTTAAAGCTTATGACTTGTACTCGCCGGGTTGTGGGAATGATGTTCAGATAGATAGTTGTTTCAAAAAGCATTTGAAAGTTTGATATTTTGATTTATGTTATTTCATATTAGGATTACCTAGTCCTTAAGACTAGGTGCCATCACGATACCCAACGGAGGAAAACTTGGGTCGTGACAGGTTGGTATCAGAGCTCTAGGTTCATAGGTGCTACGAGTCATAAGCGAGTTTAGTAGAGTCTTGCGGATCGGTATGGAGATGTCTGTACTTATCTTCGAGAGGCTACGGAACTATTAGGACAATTTCACTTCCTTCATTCCTATCGTGTGAGTTCATTGATCTTGAAGTTTGAAATTTACATTCCATTATCTCACTGATGGTGAGGACACGAGATGCGATTTCTGATGATGTTACCCCGAGACGGATGTCACTAGTGGCAGAGGCATAGGCCGACGAGGAGTATGTCCCGCACTTAGGGCACCTTCCAGAGTTGTCGTTGAGGAGCTGTCGGTAGTTCTAGTTGGGGGACATGTACCGAAGGCGCCCATTGTTACGCCCGGATTTCAGGTGTTCATACTCCCGCAACCTACACTCCAGAGCAGCGAGATCATGTTGATCAGATTCCAGTTGTCATGGCAGCACATCTTGTGGTCCTAGTTGCGTGGTTACGGCAGCAACATCTGAGGAAGGACAACTTAGACTCGAGAGGTACAAGAAGTACCACCCTCCTATCCTCAGTGAATTGGCGACAGATGATGTCCAGGATTTCCTGGAGGAGTGTCACTGCATTCTTCAGACTACAAGTATTGTGGAGATGAGCGGGGTTGTTTTTGTCACGTCTCAGCTTAGAGTAGCGGTTTATCAGTGGTGGCGGGCATATGAGTTGGGTAGCCCAGCCGAATCAGCTTCACTTATATGGGGTCAAATTCAAAGATGTTCTTGAGAGAGTTGCACCTCAGTCCCGCCGAGAGGCATGGCACATGGAGTTTGAGCAATTGCGTCAGGGCACTAGGTCAGTATTAGAGTATGCCGTCAGATTCAGCGAATTGTCCAGATATGCACCTCACTTGGTTGTTTTGAGTTATGGGGTGAGTCCGCAGATTCATTAAGGGACTCAGGCATGATATTCGGTTCAGCATGACTCGAGAGTTAGAGCCAGATGTCTCATTTCAGCACGCAGTAAGAATTGCTCGCCGGTTAGAGGTCATGCGGTATCGGGAGCGAAAGGACAGACGAGATGAGGAGAGGGATTATAGGGAAGCGAGGAGGCCACATAGGCCGGAGAGATCTACTGGTCCTTATTATGGAGGCAGGGTACCACACCGTAAAGGTTTTATGGGCTAGCCCATTTCAGTTTGCATTACCAGTTTTCGCATAGGGTTTCAGGTACTCATGGATCTCAGAGTACTCGTATTGTACAATTTTCACAGCCATGTCAGCAGAGGAGTTGTTTGAGTGTGGAGATACCAGTCACATGGTGAGAGATTGTCCTGGATTTTAGGAAGGTGCGTCACAACAGGGTATTCAGGTGAGTAAAGGGCGCCCAGGATGGGGAGGCTCGGCCCGTTGATGTGTTTCATATAGTAGGCTGGAGGCCGTCGCGCCAGATATTATCATACATGCATATTTTGATGCGTTAGAAAGGGCCGCCATTTGTATTTCATTATAGTTCTGTTGATCGGGATGAGTTCCCTTATTTATTGTTTCACTGAGGAGTGAGTTTCATACTTTGCACTCTATTTTTTCATGACTACTTGTGTTAGGAGATTCTATAAGTGGTAGCGCGTGTCTATCGTTGTTTTCATTCATCATTGATAGTGGGGAGACTAGAAGTAAGTTCTTGTTATCGTCATGGTTGACTTAATGTGATTTTTCTTAAGTATTTTGTTTACGAGCTGTGATTTGATACTCTATCGAGATGTGAGTTAAGTGAGCGTTATGATTTTATTAGCCGAGATGAGTTAGTGGGAGATTTCAATTTGTATGATATATTTTCGGTATGTGATTTAGATTTAAGGATGAGGTCCTCGTGATATTTTGTGATTTGATATGTTTGGATCGGGCTGAGTACCGCGGTGGAAATTTTTGTCAGGATGGAACCTTATGATTTGTTTATATGTTTTCATTCTTCCCTTGTTATATCAGTTGTGGGTCAGTACTGGTAGAGAGTGGTGTCAGTCGGGCTTGTTTGATAGTTCCCTTATGTGTTTCTCCTTTCATACTCAGTCATTTTCGTTATATGTTTCTTGAGTTTTAGCTTGCGGAATGTGTGCCCGGTGGTGTTAGTTGTGGCTTGGTGATTCGGGTGTCTAATAATGAGGTCTTCTTGTATATTGCATCATTATCAGTATTAAGGGGCTTGGAAACAAAATTATTTCTGATGTGAGGCTAATCGCCAGTGCTGGATTGATTTCAGACATCTATTGTGATAAGAAGTTTTATTATGGGCCTGTGTGGGATGTGCTATATTGTGTGATCATACCTTATGGGTGTATTCATGAGCTAATGCAGCTGGTTGAGTCTAATGTCGGATATGGATTTATAATCGGGTTTTTTGGAAATGAGTAGAAGGTGAGAAATTGAAGAATGAGGCTTACCGGTGGTGATAGGAAAGCTGAATTGTAGTTGTGATTTTGTCATCAGGCGTATGTATGTTAGGGTGAAGTGGGATCACCCGCGGGGTGTTGGAAGTGTGCATTCAATGATTAGGTGAGTTCGGGGTGAATCTTGGCACGTTCGAGGACGAACATTTATTTTAAGAGGGGGAGAATGTAACCACCCGACAGGTCGTTTTGAGAATTTATGCTTCGTTCGGTAGCGTAAGGTCATGAACAACTTCACATTGTGTTTATCGACCTGCGTGCGTGGTTGGATTCAGTTATCGGATAATCCAAAGTCGAATTGGGAGAAAATTTTCAATTTTGGAAGCTTAAGTGATGGGAGTTGACCGGAGGTTTTACTTTTGTATAAACAACCTCGGAACGAGTTTTGGGTGATGTCAACAGCTTCATATGATGATTTTGGACTTAGGCCCGTGTCCGGAATTGGTTTTGGAGGTCCATAGAGTAACTTGAGCTAATTCGGCGAAAGTTGGAAAATTTTGAAGTTTAGAAAATGGAGAAGTTTGACCACAGTTGACTCTGTGGGATGTAAGGGTCGGAATGCGATTCCAAGAGTTGGAGCAGGTCCGGGATGTCAATTGGGACTTGTCTGCAAAATTTTACGCCATTCCGGGTTGAATTGATAGGTATCGGCACGAGTCTAGAGATTTGAAAGTTCATAAGTTTGAATTATGGTTTGATTCATTGTTTCGGCGTTGTTTGATGTGATTTGATACCTGGAGCGAGTCTGTGTTAGGTTATATGACTTGTTTGTATGTTTAGACGGAGTCCCATGGGCCTCGGGTGTATTTCGGATGGGCTTCGGGTCAAATTCCTTCAAATTTTCACTTATGTTATGTTTTCTGATGTCTACTATGCGATCGCATAGGCATACCCGCGATCGCATAGTGTGCTGTGACCCACCCAGTTTTTCCTTCATCGCGTTCGCATAGAGTGGTCGCGATCGCATAGAGTTAGCCGGATTGTTCTTCGCGTTCGCATCTTCTCAGTCCGCGTTCGCATAGTGCTTCCATTTGGGCATCAAATGATTTCTTCTACGCGATCGCATTCCCTGCTTCACGATGGCGTAGTGTGGATTTGGGCAGCAGATAATTTCCTTATACGCGATCGCATAAGTACCTTCGCGATCTCATAGCATCTTTTGACCAGCAGAGATTTTTCTTCTACGCGATCGCATCCCTTCTCACGCGATCCCGATGCTAAAAACTTCAGGCAGACAGAATATAATCCAAAATCGAGGGTTTCACCATTTTTATCACATTTTGACTCCTAGAGCTCGGTTCTTGGCGATGTTTTATGGGCTTTTTCACACACATCGATTGGGTAAGTGTTCTTCAACTAGAATAAAATATATTCCGTGATTTTATCTTTATATTCATCATTTAATTTGTGTTTTGAGTTGAGGAAAATGTTAGTTTTGAAAGAATATTTCTAAAATGAAAAATCGTGATTTGGGGGACCAAATGGTATCGGAAATTGATAAATTTTGTATGGTTGAACTCGTATTGGAATGGGTATTTGGATTTCGTAAAATTTATCGGGTTTCCGATGTGCGGGCCCGGGTGTCGTCTTTTGGGGCAATTTTATATTTTTTTAAAGATTGAAACTTTATTATTCGGAATATACGATTTATGTGTGTTTTGGAGTTGTTATAGTTGGATTTGAGCCGTTTGGAGGTCTTTTCGCCCGAGAAGTCCATTTTAGACTACCGAGTTGTGGTCTTCGAGGTAAGTATATTTCCTAACCTTGTGTGGGGGAACTACCCCTTAGGATTTGAGTCTTCTATGTTGGCGGTAGCCCGTGTACGCGGGGTGACGAGTGCGTACTCGGAATTATTTGTATGAAGTTGGCCTTTTAGGGTTCTTAGGTCCTTATATTCCATGTGTATGGATTTGTAATTGTTATGACTGAGTTTCTGATTGCTAGTTTCATCTCTTCCTTCTTAAATTAGAATTACTTGCTTTTAGATTCCCTTTGTTGTCAGTTTGATCTTAATTGACTTAGTTGAAGAATTTACCTCTCCTATCACCATGCTATATTCATAACTGCCTATTTAGCTAAAATTAGTAAAATCTCGCCCTATAATTGTTTAGCAGGAAATTGGAATTTGGATTATCTGTAGCTGCTTACCCTTATTTGGATTGTTGAAAACCTCTCATAATCATTCAACCTTAGAAAGGAATTTAGATGACCTACACTTTAGTCGAGTGGCTTGTATTTGGAATCTCTCTACTTGTGGTGACATCTTATTGTGACTTGGATACTGTGAATTCGTTGTTAGGTCCTGTTTCTCCCTGGTTAAGCTATTTTCTTTACGCTGTGTATTTCTCTTCAGTGGTTATTCCTTGTGAATGAGTTCTACCGTTCTTGTGAATTAAGTCCTTGTATTGATTTGCTCGTAGCACTTTGCATTTCTGTCTTTTGTTGTTTTTGTGCTTGTTGTGGCAATGTATGATGTTTCTATCGTGTTCTAGTTGTTCCCTCTTTTGGCTGCATTGCATATTTAAATTGGGACTATGGACGTATTCTGGGAGATCCCCATGTACTGCATATTTAAATTGGGACTAAGGACGTATTTCGGGAGATCCCTCTGTACTGCATATTTTAATTGGGACTACGGACGTATTCCGGGAGATCCCCCCAGCACTGCATATTTACTTTTGGGGACTACAGACGTATTCTGGGAGATCTCTCTTGTACTGCATGACTAATTCTGAACTACGGGACGAAATCCCGGTTGTTTGATATTGAAGAAAAACTATGTTGAAAGAAATTTATTGAAAAAGTAAAGTTTAAAGGCATTTACCTTGAAAGAAAGTAGGTTTGCAAGGCTATTGTTTCAAAAGGTATGTTTGTAAAGCATTTATCTTGAAGGAAACTATGTTTGAAAAACCTTTATTGGAAAGGTACATTTGAAAAGGTTTTATTGAAAGGAATTACGTTTGAGGATTTCGTTCTGTAAATTATATTTATATATCTTTGGAGGAAGAATATTTCAAAGGAAAAGCTCGCGGTTTCGGAGTCACCTTCTTATATTTTTCGTTCATACACTGTTGTATTTATTTCGAACAGTGAAAATTAGAGATTTTAGTGTAAATTCTTTAAAGCTTATGACTTGTACTCGCCAGGTTTTGGGAATGATGTTCAGAGCATAGATAGTTATTCCAAAAAGCATTTGAAAGTTTGATATTTTGATTTATGTTATTTAATATTAGGCTTACCTAGTCCTTAAGACAAGGTGCCATCACGATATCCAACGGACGAAAAAATGGGTCGTGACATTAACTTTATAATAAATGTAGGAGCAATAACATTTATATTATTATAATTGTAAAATTTTCTTTTACAGTCTTCATTTATATTGTCTATAATGGTTACCAATTGCTGAATGGTTTTGCACATATTTTCTTAGTCAATGTTATTGTAGATGTTATTGGGAAAATTGTGAGCTATGAGGACGTACATACTATAAAACAAGATAATAGCATATATATATTCATAAACAGTGAGATACAAGATTCTGAGTAAGCTCGCCACAATTTATTAACTAAGTAAATATTTTAGCAGTTCTTTATTTTGATTCCTATGCCAATAACATCTCTGCAACTTTTTAGGGAGACTTTGTGGAATAGATCAAGCCACATTTGAATAGATTCAATGATAAGTATGTTGTCTTCGTCATACAGTTGATTAGAGCACACCGATATTTAGGTTATTAAATTATCTAATTACTTTGCAATACAACGTCTCTATACAATTAGTAAACTTTAATAAATTACTTCTAAGCGTGAAGAACAATATTCGGTGAGGAACACTAGGAACGCGTTTTGCTTTGGATCGATTTAAATCTCATCAAGTTGTTGACTTTTGCTCCAGATCTCTATAAGTTATACTAAATTTATGGCTATTTCAAATTAAATTTTAGTCTTAATATTTATTAAACATAATGCTTTCTATGCGTCGAGAAAGCTCACAAAGAATTACTCAAATTTCATCGCACAAGACTCATTCTATTTCTAATGAGCTAGCATATGCAAGTGTTGGAGTTAAAACTATTGAGGATTTGAGTGACTGTAAGCATGTGACTACTTTTTAAACTTGTAAATTTTTAGCACACCTTTTATCTTATCCTTCTCTACATATGTAACAATCCAACCGGTCGTTTTGCTTTCTAGAATCCCGTTTCCCTAAATAAGACTTCCCGTACCTTTTTTTACAGATTTATGACTTGCGGGGATGATTGGTTGGGGAATCGGGAAAGTTTGAAGTGAAATCGGAATACTTGGTTCCTTAAGGTTGGCCAAAAGGGCCAAGTTTGGCTTCAGTCAATATTTTGAGTACACGACCTCTGAATCGGGATTTGACGGGTTTAATAGGATCGTATGATGATTCCGGACTTGGGCGTGTGCTCGGAGCGGGTTTCGGATGACCCGGGAATGTTTCGGCGCCTAGTAGTGAAAGTTGGTTCTTAAAGGTTTTAGAAGTTCTTTAAATTTGGCTTGGAACGTGTTTTGGTGATATCGAGGTCCAGACAAAATTCTGAGATCGGGAATAGTTCTGTAATGTCATTTAAGACTTGCACATAAATTTTGGTGTCATTCCGAGTAGTCTAAGTACGTTTCGGCGCATTAGAAGTAAAATAAGGAACTTGAAGTTCTTAAGTTTGATTAATTAGTTTTGGATGGCGATTCTTAGTTTAAATGTTGTTTCGGGCGATCCGAGAGTTCGAGCGAGTCCGTCTTATGATTTCAAACTTGCTGGTGTGTTTGGGCGGGACCTCAGGGGCCCCAGATGCCAATCGGGTGTCGTGCGAGTGGAGTTTGCAGCTGAAAAGAACTGCTGGTGCACCAGTTCTGGTGTGACCGCACCTGCGGTTGGGCAGCCGTAGGTGCGAGCTATAAGCCGCAGAAGCGGAAATGGGAGGACAGCCCAGGCACCACAGGTGCTGATGATTTAGCGCACATGTGCAACCGCAAGTGTGAAGCCAGTGGTAGCAAGTGCGAGCCTATGCACAGGTGCGGCCCTTTGAGCACGCAGATGCGGAGCTAGGCCAATAGGGGAGGATGCGCAACTGCGATGATTTTCCTGCAAGTGTGAGACCGCAGGTGCGACCATCTCCCCGCAGGTGCGAAAATGCTTAAGGTAGAAAGGTATTTCAAAGACGGGACTTAGGCATTTATGGAGTCATTTATTCCAACTTTGGGCGATTTGGGAGATTTTGAGAAGGGAATTTTGACCTAGTCTTGTGAGGTAAGTAAATTCTACCTAATATGAGTTTAATACAGAGTTTATGATTATATTTTAACATGTAAATTAATGAAAATCATGGGTTTAGAGGAAAAACCTAGGGTTTTGATAAAAATAGAGTTTTACCACGAAAATGGTTAGGGAACTTAGTAAAAATCATCTATTTATGTTCCTAAGGTTATGGGTAACAACTTCCTTTGAAAATTTCCGGAATCCGAGCATGCGGGCCCGGGGGTGAATTTTAGGAATCTTGCGAATTAGGTTGGGTAATCACTTAAATGGTGAAATTATGAACCCTTGAGCATAGATTGATAAGCTTATGTAATGTTTGACTAGTTTCGAGTCGTTTGGCATCAAGTTTGGAGTTTTGATTGCATTCTTGAAGGGAGAAGTAAGCTTTGAGGCGAGGTAAGTCTCTTTTCTAACCTTGTAAGAAGGAAATTTCCCCATAGGTGAATTTGATTGATATGTGATTATATGTGGGGGCTACGTACGCACTAGGTGACGAGAGTCCGTACGTAGCTACGAACTATGCCAATGTCCGGGTAGTTTAGGCCTACATCATGCCTTGTTGATATAGTTACCTATTTATGTTTATTGTTTGCCTTGAGGAGTAGCGAAATTTAGTTGTTGTTGAACGTTTTTGGAGGAAGTTTAATTTTTTATAAAAATCGGAACCTTAAAGGTTTTTGTTTGAACTTCGTATGTTGAAAGGATGGAAGAATACTAAAACAATCTAAGAAATCTATGTGTAACCGCGTCGCAGGTATGATTCGCGAGCGGGGTAATCCTTACATTTATATTTGACCACGTCGCATGAATGATTCGCGAGCGGGGTAATTCTTTAAATATATGTTTAACCGCGTCGCATGGATGATTCGCGGGCGGGTAATAGATCCATCTATAGTTCGTGTCGTTTGACCCTCGGCAGTGCACAATTTACATTTTATGTTGGGTTGGGCGGAACGTCCTCGGTGGAATTTATGTGTTTTAATAGTACTGGAAGCCCTTTTATTAATTTGTGTAAATTTACTGCTTTGGAGGACACTTGTTTAAATAAAGGAAGTGTTCGGATTCTTCAATTTACTGAAAAGTCGTTCAGTTGTTTCGCATTTTGAGTATTTTTTATTTCTACATATTGTGATTATTTTGAATTCTTACATTATTATATTGTTGGCCCTAGTATGTATCGAAGTTGACCCCTCGTCACTACTTCTTCGATGTTAAACTAGATACTTACTGGGTATATATTTTTATGTACTCATGCTACGCTTCTGTACTTGATTGTACAGGATTTGAGGCAAGTGCATCTGATCACCAACCCGACGCTTAGTTCGACCCTTCCCTAGTTCGAGACTAACGGTGAGCTGCCCTTTGAGCCGTTCTGAAGCAGCTAGAGTCTTCTTTATATTTTATTTTTCTGTCTATTTCTTTCCAGACAGTAGGCTAGTATATGGTTTTGTATATTCTATTAAATTTCCCATTTACTTGTGACACCAAGTCTTGGCACACATATTAGTAGACTTTGATGTTTTGGGGTTGTTTTTAAATGATTGCAATTCCATTTATTTTTTCGCCTAAATCATGTTACGTCAGTAAATATTTTCAGTTAGCGTAGAATGTTATTCACTTAGTGGTTTGCTCTATCCAAACTGTTATTAGTTATTCAGTGTTGGCTTGCCTAGCCATGGTGTTGGATGCCATCATGGACTAATGCAAAATTGGGTCGTGACAACATAGTATCAGAGCTCTAGGTTCACGTAGGTCTCACAAGTTATGGGCAGGTCTAGTAGATTCTTGCGGATCGGTACGGAGACGTCCATACTTATGTTCGAGAGGCTATAGGATGTTAGGAAACTACTCTTTATTCATCCACTATCGTGCAGTTGATGGTATATTAAGTTTCTTCTTTCTATTCTCTCACATATGGTGAGGATGCATACGGCAGGCGTTCCAGACCCGGGAGGATCCACTCCCCCTGTTTCTAGAGGTTGAGGCAAAGGCCGGGTTGCAGCCAGCGAGCCGCAATAGCTTTTGGACAGGTGGACTAGGCTTTACACTCCAGTATTTGGGGGTGAACGACATGAGGATCCCCAGGACCTTATCGACAGGTGCAGGGACAGACTTCACAACATGAGCATATTGGAGTCTCATGGGGTCCATTTCACTACCTTCCAGCTAGAGGGCAGGGCCCGTAGATAGTAAAATCTTATCTTCTTTGCAGACCAGCAGATGCTCCTCCCATGACTTGGGATCAGTTTACACAGCTTTTCTTGGATAGGTATATTCCACCCTCTCAGAGGGAAGAGTTGCGAGGTCAGTTCGAGCAACTTGAGCAGGGTCAGATGTTAGTGACCGATTATGAAGCGAGATTCTCTGAGTTGTCTCGCCATGCACTTATGATACTTCCTACCGATGCAGAGAGAGTGCGGAGATTTGTTGCGGGGTTGCACCCCACTATTCGGGCTAGTATGGCCCGGGAGGTTGAGATGGGCACAAGTTACCAGCTAGTGGTTTGCCTGGAAGATTGAGCGCTACCGCCAGTAGGGTAGAGAGCAGATGCAGCAGGATAAAAAGACTCGATACTCTAGAGAGCTTAGAGGTGCCCCGGTTAGGGGAAGAGGTCAGTTAGGGAGGGGTAAGCTCAACAGACCCACATATTTAGCACCACCACCTCCTCGAGGTGCTCCAGTGAGGCCCTATTTCAGTGTCATCCTAGATAGTTCATACTGCCCACCAGCCATCCAGGGTCCTTCCAGTGGGTATTCAGGTCGTCAGGGTCAGTATTCGAGGAAGCAGTCTATGGTGCCGAGAGGGTGTTACGAGTGTGGAGATCCGAGTCACATGAAGAGATCCTTTCTCAAGCTTTGGGGTAAGGCAGTACAGTAGGGGAAGCAGCCCATGATTACAGCACCAGTCGCCCGGCCGCCCAGAGGTGGGGGACAAGCTGGTAAGGGTCGTCCTAGGGGTGGAGGCCAGGCAGGGAGAGGTTAGCCAATTATTGTTCAGCCAGGCGGAGGCTAGCCAGCCGGCGCTCCAGCTAGATTCTATTCTTTCCCGGCTAGACCAGATATAGTGGCCTTAGATATCGTGATCACATATATTATTTCAGTATGCGGTAGGGATGCTTCACTATTATTTGATCCAGGGTCTACCTATTCATATGTGTCGTCTCTGTTTGCTCATTTCCTGGTATTTCTCGAGAATCCTTGGGCACTCCTATTTATGTGTCCATTCCAATGGGCAATTTTTTATTGGTTGTGGATCTGATCTATCGGTCCTATGTGGTCACATTCTGTGGTTACGAGACAAGAGTGAACCTTCTGTTACTTGTTATTACCGACTTTGAGTTATCCTAGGCATGAACTGGTTATCTCCATATCATGTCATTCTTGATTTCCATACCAAGAATGTTACCTTAGCGATGCTAGAGCTGCCAAGGTTGGAGTGGAAGGGTTCATATGTTAGTACATCCAGTCGGGTTATCTCTTTTCTAAAGGCTCGACATATGGTCGAGAAGGGTTTTTTGGCTTATCTAGCCTATGTTCGGGACACTACCACAGAGTCTCTAACGATTGATTCAGTGCCAATGGTCCGGGAGTTCGCCGATGTGTTTCCTTCTGACCTTCCAAGCATGCCGCCGGATCATAATATTGATTTCAGCATTGACTTGGCTCCAGGCACCCAGCCTATATCTATTCCACCGTACCGTATGGCTCTGAAATAATTGAAAGAGTTAAAGGAGCATCTTGAGAGTTGCTAGCAAAGGGATTTATCAGACCGAGTGTATCACCTTGGGGTGCACCAATAATATTTATGAAGAAGAAGCATGGGACCATGCAGATGTGCATTGGCTACCGCTAGTTGAACAAAGTTACCATCAAGAACAAGTACCTGTTGCCGCACATCGATGATTTGTTTGACCAGTTGCAGGGTGCTAGGGTGTTTTCTAAGATTGACTTGAGATTAGGGTACCATCAGCTGAAGATTCGGGACTCAGATGTTTCGAAGACTACCTTTTGTACTAGATATGGTCATTATGAGTTTCTAGTGATGTCCTTTGACTTGACTAATACCCCGATGGAATTCATGAACTTGATGAATAGAGTGTTCAGGCCTGATATTTATTCCTTTTTTATCGTCTTCATTTATGACATCTTAATTTACTCACGTAGCCTGGGGGAGCACAAGCAACATTTGAGGGTAGTACTCCAGACGTTGCGGGAATAGAAGTCTTATGCTAAGTTCTCCAAGTGTGAGTTTTGGTTGGATTCTGTGGCGTTCTTGGGGCATGTTGTATTAGGAGAGGGTATTAAGGTGGATCCCAAGAAGATTGAGGCAGTTCAGAGTTGGCCTCGTCCTATTTCACCGACCGAAATCAAGAGTTTCTTGGGGTTAGTAGGTTATTATTGCCGGTTTGTGGAGGGATTCTCATCCATTGCAACACCTTTGACTAGATTGACCCAAAAGGGTGATCCATTCCGATGGTCCAAGGAGTGTGAGGAGAGATTTCAGAAGCTCAAGACAGCTTTGACCACAACACCAGTTCTAGTGTTGCCTTCCGGTTTGGAGATTTCAGAAGCTCAAGACAGCTTGGGATGTGTGTTGATGAAAGAGGGACGAGTTATAGCACATGCTTTGCATTAGCTGAAGCCCCATGAAAAGAATTATTATGTGCACGATTTGGAGCTGGCCGTAATTGTTCATGTTCTTAAGATTTGGAAGCATTACTTATATGGGGTGACTTGTGAGGTTTATACCGACCACTGTAGTTTGTAGAACTTGTTCAAGCAATGGGATCTTAATTTGAGACAATGTAGATGGATTGAGTTACTGAAGGATTATGACATCACCATTCTTTATCATCCGGGAAAGGCAAATATGGTTGTGGATGCCTTAAGTAGGAATGCAGAGAGTATGGGTAGCTTGGCATTCATTTCAGCAGAGGAGATGCCACTAACTTTGGACATTCAGTCTTGGCTAACAGACTTGTGAGGCTGGACATTTCAGAGCCCAGCCGAGTTTTTGCATGTGTTGTTGCTCAATCTTCATTATTGTGGAAGATCAAGGATCGGCAGTTTGATGATCTGCATTTGGCAATTCTCATAGATATAGTACTACATGGTGGTACCAAAGAGGTTTCTATTGGTAAGGATGGTGTTCTGCGACTCTAGGGTCACTATGTGTTCCTAATGTTGATGGCTTGAGAGAGAGGATTATAGAAGAGGCACACAGTTCACGGTATTCCATTCATCCAGGTTCTGCAAAGATGTATCGTGACCTGAGGCAGCATTATTGGTGGCGACGGATGAAGAAAGACATAGTGGAGTATGTAGCTAGGTGCCTAAATTGCCAGGTTAAGTATGAGCACCAGAGGCCAGGAGGCCTACTCCAACAGATGACTATACCTTAGTGGAAATGGGAGCTCATCACTATGGACTTCGTAGTTGGGTTGCCACGGACTTTGCGGAAGTTCAACGCAGTTTGGGTTATTGTTGACAGGTTAACCAAGTTAGCACACTTCATTCCAGTAGCCACTACCTACACATCAGAGAGGTTGGCCCAGATATACATTCGAGAGATAGTTCGGTTGCATGGTGTTCCTGTGTCCATCATATCATATAGAGGTCCCCAATTCACATCGCATTTCTGGAGAGCCATACAAGGTGAGTTGGGCACCCGTGTGGAGCTCAGCACATCATTCCATCCACAAACTGGCGGGCAGTCAGAGTGGACAGTTCAGATATTGAAGGACATGCTCAAAGCATGTGTGATTGACTTTGGAGGGAAGTGGGATCAGTTCATGCCCTTGGCCGAGTTTGCTCATAACAATAGTTACCAGTCCAGCATCGAGATGGCTCCATTCGAGGACTTGTATGGTCGGCGATGTCGTTTCCCCATCGGGTGGTTTGATCCTTATGAGGCCAATTTATATGGTACAGATTTGGTGAAGGATTCCTTGGAAAAGGTAAAGTTGATCCAGGAGATACTTCGCACGGCACAGTCTAGACAGGAGAGTTACGCGGATCAGAAGGCGCGAAATGTGTCATTTATGGTCGGCGAAAAGGTGCTCTTGAAAGTCTCGCCGGGTGAAGGTTATTATGAGGTTCCGAAAGAAGGGCAAGTTGAGCCCTAGGTTTATAGGCTCATTCGAGGTGTTGAGGCGTGTTGGAGAGGTTGCTTATGAGCTCGCTTTACCTACCAGCTTATCAGGAGTTCATCCAGTTTTTCACGTGTATATGCTCCGGAGGTACCACACGAACTTGTCACATGTGTTAGAATTTAGCACCATTCAGCTGGATGAGAGCTTGGGTTATGAAGAGGAGCCGATTTCTATTGTTGATAGACAGGATTCCGCAATGAAGGTTCAGTGGAGGGGCCAACCAGTTGTAGACGACTTGGGAGTTCGAGGAGGACATGCGGAGCAGAAACCCACACTTGTTCAGCACTCCAGGTATGATTCTAGACCCGTTCTAAGACGAACGTTTGTTTAAGAGGTGGAGAATGTAATGACCCAATCGGTCATTTTGCTTTCTAGAACCCCGATGCGCACCTGCGATGATTTTCCTGCAAGTGCGAGACCGCAGGTGCGGCCATCTCCCCGCAGGTGCAAAAAGCTGAAGGCGGAAAGTATTTTAAAGACCGGACATAGGCATTTATGGAGTCATTTATTCCAACTTTGGGCTATTTGAGAGCTCTTGAGAAGGGGATTTCGACCTAGCCTTGTGAGATAAGTAAATTCTATCTAATGTGAGTTCAATACATAGTTTATGGGTAGATTTTAACATGTAAATTAATAAAAATCATGGATCTATAGGAAAACCGTAGGGTTTTGATAAAAATAGAGTTTCACCACGAAAATGGTTATGGAACTTAGTAAAAATCATATATTTATGTTCCTAAGGTCATGGGTAACAACTTTCTTTGAAAAGTTTCAGAATCCGAGCATATGGGCCCACGGGTGAATTTTAAGAATATTGCTAATTAGGTTGGTTAATCACTTAAATGGTGAAATTATGAACCCTTGAGCATAGATTGATTAGTTTATGTAATGTTTGACTAGTTTCGAGTCGTTTGGCGTCAAGTTTGGAGGTTTGAGCGCATTCATGAAGGGAGAAGTAAGCTTTGAGACGAGGTAAGTCTCTTTTCTAACCTTGTAAGAGGGAAATTTACCCATAAGTGTATTTGATTGATATGTGATTACATGCGGGGGCTACGTACGCACTAGGTGACGAGTGTCTGTACGTAGCTACTAACTATTGACATTTGCCATTACGACATTACCCATATACATACCTAATACTAATAAGTCTAAATCTCCAATAGTATCAAGCCCATTAAACATTAGCTTATATATTCAATACAAATTACTAAGTCCAATATGGGATTCTCTACTAAATCAAATACAATATAGGGTTTTCTTTTCTTGTCACGACCCAAATTTCCACCCGTCGGGACCGTGATGCCGCCTAACGTAGTACCCGCTAGGCAAGCCAACGCGAATGTTTGATTTACTATACTCCTTTATTATTACTCAATAACAAGCTAAATACAACACTGGCATAAATAAAGATACAAATGAAGCAAGAAAATATAGTAATTCAATTTAACGCCTTTACGAAATTTCACAAAAAAACAAATCCAAGAATGTTGGAGTCACAACTCACGGACTGTTTATGAATAATACATGTAAATGTCTGAATAAAATAAGTACATCTGTTTCTGAATAACTAGAAAAGACACAAAGAAGTAGAAGGGGACGCCAAGGCCTGCGGGTGCCAACAGGACTACCTCGGTGTCTCCACGTGGACTGAAGGCAGCCTCCTCACTCTAATGTCCGAAGGGTCCTGTACGGGGATCTGGACAACAAAGATGTGCAGTGTGTAGCATCAGTACAACCGTCCCATGTACTGAGTAAGTGTCGAGCCTAACCTCGGCGAAGTAGTGACGAGGCTAGGACACGAAAACCAAAATAACCTGTGCAATTAATAATATACAGAGGAAAAATAATAACAGGAGTAACCAACTAAGTACAAAGAAAAGGGGAACATGCTGGGGGAAAGAAATATCAAATAAAGGAAATAATGAAATGAGATAACAATTCAATATCAACTTGAACATGAAGTAATAACAACACAGAGAAGGCAGTGCACGACATCACCCTTCGTGCTTTTACTCTCATCCTCACCAAATAATAAATGCAAGTGTACAGCATCACCATTCGTATTTTTACTCTCATCCTTACAATAATCAATAGAAACGGCACGGCATCACCCTTCGTGCTTTTAATATCATAATGTGGCACGGCATCACCCTTCGTGCTTTTACTCTCATCCTCACCAAATAATAAATGCAAGTGTACAGCATCACCATTCGTATTTTTACTCTCATCCTTACAATAATCAATAGAAACGGCACGGCATCACCCTTCGTGCTTTTAATATCATAATGTGGCACGGCATCACCCTTCGTATTTTTACACTCTCATCCTCACAATAATCAATACACGGCATCATCCTTCGTGCTTTACACTCTTCCTCACCCAAACAAGATCAGTAACAGAAATCCGGCGAGAAAAATCAACAATATGAACCATAATAATAAATCATAACATCCCGGCAAGGGAACAACAGTAGAAATATCACCATCCCGGCAAGGGACACAGCTATAACCAATCTCACTCAAGTACATATCTTTACATAAAATTTCTCAACCGAAACCAATACTCAACAATATTCGTTACCAAGAATTTCCACCAAAAAGAACAACCACAAAGTGAAATTCAAGCTATACACAGTAAATATCAATGAAAACCACATAATTCATAATATCCGACTCACGGGCATGCTTGACACCAACTTATAGGTACTCGTCACCTCACCTATACGTTGAACATGATATTAACACATTGCAAATAAGACTCAATACATATTCCCTCAAGCTAAGATTAGGTCAAACACTTACCTCGACTTCCACGACCAAATCAAGCATCAATCACCGCTTTCCCTTTTGAATTTGACTCCAAATCAATTGTATCTAGACATAATTGACTTAATAACATCAAAAACCACTAAATAATTCAATTACAATGCTTTATTATAGGTTTTCTAGCATTCTTCCCAAAAAGTCACAAATCGACCTCGATCCCGCTTGGTCAAAATACAATGTTCGGACCAAAATCCGATCACCCATTTATCCACGAGCCCGAATATGTAATTAGTTTCGGAATCCCACCCCAAATTGAGGTCTAAATTCCAATTATTCAAAAAACCCTAACTCTACCCAAATCTCTAATTTTCTACCCTTAGGAACATGATTTAGGCCTAGAAATCTAATGGATGTTAATGGAAATTGAAGAAAACAAGACTAAGAATACATACCTATGGTTTTGTGGTGAAGGTCCCTTTCACAAATCGCCAAGTTTTGAGTTTAGGTGAAGAAGTTATGAAGTTTTGATAAAATCCCGTAATGTCTACTATTTAAGAAAACTGGGAAAAATTTAGCCTATGCGTTCGCGACCTGGGTGGTGCATTAGCATAAGCTCCCCTCCCTTACCCTACGCGTTCGCACTACCTTTGGTGCGTTCTCAATGAATTAAAACTACCCAGCCCCCAGCCCCCTTAATACTCTATATGTTCACGACTACATGGGTGCGTTCACGTAGAGTAAGTTTCCTATGCTCCGCGTTCGCACCCTGTCCTATGCGATCGCACAGTGTTAACCAGCTTCCTTCCCCGCGTGTGCATTGCGTTTGCAAGGATCCCCATGAGTTCGCATAGCGTAAATTCCCTAGACATCAACAATAGCCAAAAGACACTGGATTTTCTAAGTTAAAATCACCCTAACGCCTATCCGAAACTCACCCGAGCCCTCGGGGATCCAAACCACACATGTACACAACCTCAAAAATATCCTACGGACTTACTCGTGCGATCAACTTACCAAAATAACATCTTAAACAATGAATTTAGCATCAAAATAAAAGAAAATTTCCAAAACTTCCAAAATATCAAACTTTACAACTACGGGTCCGAATCACGTCAAACGACTTCCATTTCTTATCAAATTTTACAGACATATCATAATTATTATATTGAACCTGTACCGAGCTCCGGAACCAAAATACGGGACCGATACCATAAATTCCAAATATAATCAAATTTCTAAAATCCTTTATATTTTCAGAAAAACAATTTCTTTCAAAAATTTATTTCTCGGGCTTCGGACCTCGGAATTCGATTCTGGGCATACGCCCAAGTCCCATATTTTCCTACGGACCCTCCGAGACCGTCAAATCACGGGTCCGGGTCCGTTTACCTAAAATGTTGACCGAAGTCAACTTAAATCAAATTTCAAAAGCAAAATTAGCATTTTTCTCAGTTTTTCATATAAAAGCTTCCCGGATATGCGCCCGACTGCGCACGTAAAATGAGGTGGGATAAAATGAGGATTTCAAGACCTCAAAACACAGATTTGACTCATAAAACACGGGATGGTCTTTTGAGTCATCACATTCTCCACCTCTAAAACAAACGTTCGTCTTCGAACAGACATAAAAAAGTACCTGAATCGGGGAAAAGATGGGGATATCGGCTCCGCATATCGGACTCGGACTCCTAGGTAGCTGCCTCGGCAGGCTGATCTCTCCAATGAACACGAAATGGGGTCTATGTTGGCTTAATATGATGAAGACCGGAAGTAAAGGGCCATATACTACCAACGTAAGAAAATGACTGACTACAAGACCAGGTATACCAATTTGGAGAAAACCTGCTTGGCTTTGGTTTGGATAAGACAAAAATTCCTAAAAATAAAAGAGAGCCTTCACGGAAAAACTGTTGGCACGAGATCTCTCATACAAAAAGACCTGAACTAGTCCAATTGAACTTCAACTTTGTTGGCCCATGTCACTGAATGGGTTTTGAATATTGACAAGTTGAACCAGGTCCATCAGAGCACACACATTTGAATGGAACAGTTGGCACAAGAATTGTTCATACATAGGAGATATCAGTGATTGCTGAGTATCAAAGAGCTAAAAGTATGTCTACTAATACGAAAAGTTTGCAAACTGATAAAGAAGATTGAAGTTGATTTCACCAAGGACAGAAATAAGGAAGGAAGTTGAGTCATAGTCGAACTCGTATACCAAGGTAGAGTTGGATCAGAAATGAACCATGTACTCAATAATTGACTCTATAAATACTCAATGTATTACTGCTGAAAGAGGTGATGCACAAAGACAAAAGTGAATAAGTTCTGAAAAGCAAAATTTCTCAGGATATTATGCAAGCAGAAGTATTGTGCGAAGGCCACAGTTCAACTAGAAGAAATAGTTTCATTGTTGATGTATTGAGTCTAGTTGATTGTAGTAGGCGTTTTAATATTGTATCTTTTCAACTTTCATAGAAGCAATTGTAATAGGTACACATTGTTCAAGTTAGAGTTAGCTTGAAATCTGTAGAGATTAGCTAGAGGCTAGTTGATACAAAGAGGATTAGAGTTAGTCCTAGGATTACAAAAGAGTTTATTTTGTAAGCCCGTTTGGCTCAGAGTTTTTAGTGAAGTGTTCGAGCAAATCCTACTGAGGAGTAGGTCGTGGTTTTTTTTACCTTTTGAGCTAGGTATTTTCCACGTAAAAATCTCTGTGTCTTTACTTTACTGCTTTATTATTCCGCAACAATAGAAAGTAGTACACAAAGAAGAACCAGGTTCTTCTTATTAGACAACACTCGAAAATTGGTACTGCACAATTAACTTATATTATTGTGTAGTATTGAAGTCTAAAACATCAATTGGTATCAGAGCAGGTTATCCTTGAAAAGGCTAACACCTTGGAAAAGATCAGGATGAGTGCACCACCTGGGAATTGGGAAGGTCAATCAACCGCAAGGCCACCACTCTTCAATGGCCAGTACTATTCTTGGTGGAAAAATAGAATGAAGGACCATCTTATTGGAGAAGACTATGAACTATGGGACATAGTCACTGATGGACCCCTTGCAACAATGAAGAAGACCATTGAAGGTGTAGATGTACCTAAGACTAGGTTTGACTACACGATTGAAGATTTGAAGAAATAGGAAAAGAATGCCAAGGCCAAGAAGTGGATAGTATGTGGACTAGGTCCTGATGAATACAGTAGAATCCAAAGCCGCACAACAACCAAGGAAATCTAAGACACTCTACAAGTAGCCCATGAAGGAACACCACAAGTTAAAAGGTCTAGAGGTACACTACTATACTCTCAGTATGAAAACTTCACTATGAAAGAAGGAGAAACTATTCAGGAGATGTACACAAGGTTTACAACCTTGACCAATGAACTCAAGTCTCTTGGAAGAATCATACTTGAAGAAGACAAGGTAGAGAAGATCTTGACAAGGGTTTTGCCTATCTCCTGGGAAAGCAAGATCACTGCTATCCAGGAATCCAAAAATATGGCAACCCTTAGACTGGATGAGTTAATTGGAAATCTCACTGCTTATGAACTCAGAAGGCAAACCATGAAGATGGATGCCCCAAAGAAGGAGAGAAGTCTAGCACTGAGGATCACTGAAGGAGCAGATCTGGAAGAGGATAATATAGCCATGATCACTAAAGAATTTAGAAACTTTCTCATGAGGAAAATGGGCATCTCTAGGGGAGGAAACTTCAACAAGACAAAGGCACCAGAAAGGCCAGCTAATGAGGGATGCTACAAGTGTGGAAAAACTGATCATCTCATCAAACACTGCCCTCAGTGGGAAGTAGAATGGAGGAAAGAAAGATATGAAAGAAAGAACAGGATGAAGGAACTGGTCCAACCCAAGAGAACCACTACAAAGGCTATAATTGTTGCTTGGGGGGAAAGTTCAGATGAAGAATTAGAGGATGGTGAGACAGAAGATCAGGATCTCATGGCAATAGGAGAATCTGATGAGGGAACTTATGAAGAACCAGAGGTAAGTATCTCACAACTTAAAACTAAAATAAAGTTTTTATCTAAGGAGAAACTCTCTGAGTTGCTACTTGACTTCATAGATGATTCTGAGGAAACAACCAAAGAGAAGGATCAACTATCTAAAGAGTGTGCAATGCTAAAAGCAGAATGCATGGACCTGGAAATAAGGGTCAGTGAATCTGAAAAGAAAAACACTGTCTTGATGAACCAGGTCCATCCACTCGAAACTGAAATCCTAGAACTAAAATCTGAAAACTTAAAGTTAAGACTAGGATCTAGTAAAAAGGTGGTTGATCACTCTCATGCAATGTTAGAAGAAGACTTAGGAAAACTAAAGGATAAAATGTATGCCAAGGATGAACAGATAAAATCTCTTAAAGAAGAACTTGGCAAAGTCAAACATGAATTTGATAGAACACGCAAATTGAATAAGTCTTTTGATGCATTAACTAGGCTTCAAGAGAATCAGAGTAGCAACCGGAGAGGGCTTGGTTTTGGGAGTCAATTGCCTAAATGGGATCCCAAAAGCAAGTATCTCACTATCCCTGAAAATAAATTGTGCCCCCATTGTGGGAAGACTGGCCACTACAAATATGAGTGTGTTGTAAAAGAGCATGACAGTAAAAAAAAAAGAGAGAGATTCATTAAAAAGAAGAACTGACTACCAAAATGGTCCAGGAAAAATCTTATTCATCCATTCTCTCATAGAAAAGGACCCAAACTAGTTTGGGTTCTTAAAACTAACCCCTGATTTGCTTTTGTAGGTACAAGTGAAGGGAAGCAGCCTAATTTGGTTTTTGGACAGTGGCTGCTCTAAGCATATGACAGGGAACAAGGAACAGTTCCTTTCACTTGAAAACCTCAAAGGAGGAAATGTCTCCTTTGGAAACGGAAAGAAAGGTGAAATTATAGGGGTCGGCAAGGTAGGTAAAGATGACACACGTTCAATTGAACATGTGTATCTGATAGATGGCTTGAAATATAGCCTAATCAGTGTGTCACAACTGTGTGACAGAGGTAACCTTGTCACTTTTACCTCCACAAAATGTTTTGTAATAAATCTGCTTACTGACAAGATTGTGTAGCAGGGAAGGAGAATGAACAATATCTATGTCATTGACTTGTCCACACTGTCTGACAATGNGGACTCCCTAACATTAAGTTCAAGGAAGACAAAGTTTGTGAGGCATGTTCAAGGGGGAAGCAGGTAAGATCTTCTTTCAAAAGTAAGAAAATGGTCAGTACCATCAGGGCGTTGGAACTGGTTCATCTGGATTTGTGTGGTCCAATGAGAAGCCTGAGCAGAGGTGGTAAGAAATATGTGATGGTGTTAGTTGATGATTACTCAAGGTTCATGTGGACCTTATTTCTGGCATCTAAGGATGAAGCATTTGATATGTTTATCACTTTTTTTTTAAGAAAACTCAAAATCAGTTAGGACATCAACTAGCATCAATAAGATCTGACCATGGTACTGAATTTGAAAATGCTAAGTTTGCTGAGTTCTGTGATGAACATGGTATCAATCACAACTTTTCTGCCCCTAGAACCCCACAGCAAAATGGGGTTGTGGAAAGAAAGAATAGAACTCTTGAAGACATGGCAAGAACCATGCTTCTTTCTAGCAAACTACCACACAACTTCTGGGCAGAAGCAATAAACACTGCTTGCTATATAATCAATAGATGCATGACCAGGCCACTGGTAGAGAAGACTCCCTATGAATTACTCAAAGGAAGAAAGACCAACATATCCCGTCTTAGGGCTTTCGGATGTAAATGCTATGTGCACAATAATGGCAAAGATTCCTTAGGTAAATTTGATCCCAGAAGTGATGAGGGAGTATTCTTGGGATATTCATCACATAGTAAAGCCTATAAAGTGTACAATAAAAGAACTATGTGTGTAGAGGAGAGTGTGCATGTTATATTTGATGAAACTAACACTCTTTCAGAGAGACAGGAACCAAAAGATGAGGAGCTTGGACTGGTGAGAAGCAGTGAACACATTGAAGCAGCCATGGAAGATGGAACAGGTGATGGACCAGGTCCAACTACCCCAAGCAACATGACAGGGGGAACTCAACATGTGATTCCTGAACCTGATCCTGTTCCACAACAACAAAACAAAATGGAACTATCCAGAAGTGAACTATTAGTTCTCAAACCACACAGATATCAGAGTTCTTACCCTCTTGAGAACATAATAGCAGATCTGTCATCCGGAATAAAAACAAGAGCTTCCTTGAAAATTCTGTGTGCGTTTGATGCCTTCCTATCCTTAATCGAACCAAAGAACATTGGTGAAGCCCTACAAGACGATGACTGGGTAACTGTCATGCAAGAAGAGCTGAATCAATTTGAGAGGAGTCAAATATGGCACTTGGTACCCAGGCCACTAGACAGATCAACAGTTGGCACCAAGTGGGTCTTCAGGAACAAGCTCGATGAGGATGGAACTATTACAATAAATAAGGCAAGACTGGTTGTTCAGGGATACAGCCAAGAAGAGGGAATTAACTATGATGAGACCTTTGCTCCTGTGGCAAGATTGGAGGCAATGAGACTTCTTATAGCATTTGCTGCATATATGGAATTCACTCTCGATCAGATGGATGTTAAGAGTGCCTTCCTCAATGGATATTTGAAGGAAGATGTATTTGTCAAACAACCTCCAGGTTTTGAAAGCAAAGAGTCACATGATCATGTATATAAACTTGACAAGGCTCTTTATGGTCTCAAACAAGCACCTAGAGCATGGTATGAGCGATTGTCAAAATTTCTGTTGGAACATGGGTACAAACGAGGAAAAATTGACAGTACTTTGTTCCTAAAGGAAAAGGGGAAGGATCTTCTGATTTTGCAAATATATGTTGATGATATCATATTCAGGGCAACCACTGAAAAGCTTAGCAAGGAATTTGCTACACTAATGGGGAGTGAATTTGAAATGAGTATGATGGGTGAGCTAAACTTCTTCTTAGGCTTACAAATCAAGCAAAACCCACATGGAACAACGATTCATCAACAAAAGTATGTGAAAGAACTCCTCAAGAAATTCAAGATGGAAGATTCAAAGGAAATAGACACCCCCATAGCCACAGCTACTAAATTGGATGTGGATGAACCTAGTTCATCTGTTGATCAGAAGGTATACAGAGGAATGATTGGGTCTCTACTATATCTCACTGCAGCAGACCAGATATTGTATTCAGTGTGGGACTATGTGCTAGGTTTCAGGCAAATCCAAAGGAGTCTCACCTCACTGCAGTGAAGAGAATTTTAAGATGCTTGAAAGGCACCACTAATTTATGCCTTTGGTATCCTAAAGGTAGTAATTTCGACCTTGTAAGATATGTTGATGCTGATTATGCAGGTTTCCTGGTTGACAGGAAAAGTACTTCAGGCATGGCCCACTTATTTGGCTCTTGCCTTGTGTCTTGGGCCACCAAGAAACAAAATTCAATAGCTCTGTGTACTGCTGAGGCTGAATATGTGGTTGCAGCCTCTTGTTGTGCCCAGTTGCTTTGGATCAAGCAATAACTCCTGGACTTTGGTATAGATGTGGGATGCATTCCTATTTACTATGATAACACTAGTGCAATTAGTATGACGAAGAACCCAGTTCATCACAAGAGAACTAAGCACATAGATGTTAGACACCATTTTCTGAGGGACAACTATGAAAATAGAATGATCTCAATCGAATTCTGTGCTATTGATCAACAAATTGCTGATATATTTACCAAAGCACTGAGTAGGGAGCATTATGAGAGAAACATGCTTGAATTAGGGATAATTAAGATCACCTAATTGAAAAACAAAAACTGAAAAAAGTTGGGGAAAAAAATGAAAACTTTTCTTGGCTAGAAAATTCAAATTAGGTACTTAATAAAATTAATCATTGCTCAATATTATGTCTTTATTGCCATACTCTTCTGCCATGTATTAAGATGATTCCCTAGTTGCTAATGATGTTTCTCTATTTTTGTAAGTTGAGGCAAATAAAGGATTTTACCTGGATGAACCTGGTTCATCCATGATGGTTCGCATAACTGACAAGGTACGTTCTCATCTCCATACATGTATTAATTCAAGTACAGTCATACATGAGCAGGACTCTATCTATTTATGGTTCAAATTCAATTCTAGTACTTACCCAAATATTGAACCAGTTTCATGAAGTCCCATCTCACTTGATTAGCCTAGTTTTAGGGGGAAAGTAACTGTCCAATCAATATCTAATCAATGACAAGTCCGAATCGATTAGAATTCCACTCGAGTTAATACTCTTCCATTGTAATCTCCCCAGCCATAAGTTATAAAAAGGTCATCATTACCCATTGTGCATAAAGCAACACTCGAACCTTGTTCAACTTACTCAACTCACAATCTCTACTGCCTTTTGTCTCTCTTCTCTCTAAACAATTCAAAATCATGTCGTCACCCCCACCAGCTTCTTCTGATTCATCTCCAAACAGAGATTATGATGGAGGCAACTATGAATCAAACTCAAATTCACCCTCAGTGTATAGTTCCGAGTCTCCAGAAAATTCAACAACCCCTGAACACCCTACAATCCCAGAACCCACACCAAACCCTACCCCAGCCCCCAACCTCGTCATGTAAAAGTTCTTGCACACAAATCTTTGGCTCCTAGTTCAAGAGCCAAATTCTTGGAAGAATTATTGCATGCTGAAGAAGGCTCCACACCAGAATCGTCCAATGAATCATTCAAACCAGCCAATGAAGATGAAGCACCTGGTTCAACCAGTGGTGAGAAAGGTAATTCTGATACTATCTTTGAAATAAACAATGCTGATCAACGATTTGTGTTGGTGGGGTCTGTGGTGGCTGTTTGAAGTGCCCAAAAGACAAATAAAATCTGGGAAAGAGAAACCTCTTGAGATCGAGGGAGATGTAAATATGAGGGGATAGGGAGAAGATGGTACCACACTGGCTATATGTGGTCCCGTTCTTGAAAATCTTGAAGAAGATGTCACAATCTTAGGGGGGAATAGTGGAGTTGAGGAAGCTGATGTTGGGTTGGAGAACTTGATGAAAGAAATTGATGAAAACGTTTCTTCTGGGGAAGAAACTTTGGCTGAAAGACTGAGGAAGTTGGGGGACTCATATAACCCCAAGAAAAGAAGGACTTCAAAGTCCAAGAAGTCTACAGCATCAGTTCCTTCAAAGAAAAGGAAAGCTGTTG
Source organism: Nicotiana undulata (assembly GCA_005239495.1). NCBI lineage: Eukaryota > Viridiplantae > Streptophyta > Magnoliopsida > Solanales > Solanaceae > Nicotiana > Nicotiana undulata. The sequence continues at coordinate 32,097 of ML297050.1, read as the reverse complement.
GTTCTGCTGAGTTACCTGTTCCTAAGGTACGTGCTACGCAAAATTCTGTAAGAGAAGAGGAAGAAAAGTTAGAAAAGGCTCTGCTAGAGAGCAAGAGGAAGAGGGCAGCAAAGGGAAAAGCAAAAGTTGGAGAGCCTGTTGAGGCAGTTGTTGTTGAAGAAGAGACATTGGACCTGGTCCAACAAGAGGAGCGGCTGGCTCCAGCTGTGGTTAGGACACCAAAACCCAAACAGGCTAAGGCTTCTTCTACGAAGTCAACTGCGGTGTCCACTGCAACTCCAAGCACAGTCAAAAGGACCAGGTCCAAGCCAAAGAAAGTAAAAATTGTTGCTAAGGAGGAGGAGGATGCAGACTGGAGTGGAGAGGAAGAGAAGGAAATAGAAGAGGTGACTGATAGAGTTACCATGTTTGGAAAAAGAACAATTCTGAAGGGTAAGCTGATGAAGGATCTAGATGAGACTGGAATGCAGTATTTGCTGGGAACTCTAGAGGTGCAGGGCTAGAAGGACATGGTCCTTCGTATGGAAGGAAGGCTGGCAAGAGCTGAGTTGGTAGAATTCATGGGGAATGCGATTGTCAAGAACGGCAGGGAAACATCAATGGTCAAAGGAATTGAAGTTTCCTTTGATGCTAAAGAACTGGGTGTTATTCTAGACATACCAGCTGAGGGATATGAGGACTACACAAGGCAAAGATGACCTTGTCTAGATGGGATGGCCTCAACAATTAACATCACCAGGTTCATTAGTGATAATGAGAAAGAGATTGAACCTAGGCCTGTCTATAAGAGTGAAATGAAGCCAGAACACAAGCTATTCTTCGAGTTTGTCATCAAGTTTCTACTGCCCAGACAAGAAAGAAGGCACATTGCCAACTATATGGATCTGACCTTGATGGAATGCTTGTACAGGGGAAGCCAAATTGGCCAGCTGTCATCATCTAACTCTTGGATAGAGTTGTGAATGGAACAAAAGCTCATGCAATCCCGTATGGATTTATTCTGACAGATGTGCTTGCTCATTTTGGGGTTCCAGTGAAGAAGGTTGAAATGGCGAATGCCAAGGATTATTTTGGGAAGGAAACTTTGCTATCATGTGATTATATTGTCAATGTTCCTATGGATGAACCTGGTTTATCTAGGAAGAAGCCAGTCAACAGCAAAGTAAGAACTCTGGTGCAGGAAAGCGAGATTAAGGATATGGAGATCCTTCATTTGAAGTATCGTGTGATTGAGATTGAAGCTGAGCGGGATGCTCTCAGGGATGAATTAGCAAAGGAGAAAGAAAATAACGAGGGTGTTCTTAAGCAGATACTTTCTCTCCTAACATCCAAGACCACAACCTCCTCTGCACCTTCCCAGCCTTAGGTTTATCCAGTGCTTCCCAGTTATCTTTCAAGTGCCCAGTTTGGGACAGTGTCTAGCTTTTGTGGTTTCAGTTTTTTTGTTTTGCTCATGTTTTGATCGTTTTTGCTTTAATCTGTTGGTGTTTGATGTGCAGTATTATATCAATGAAGTTTGCTGATTTTAAAAATTGTCTCAATTTCTAATTTAGCTTACATTATTGGTTTCTTGTGTTGATTAATCATGCTTGCACCTGCAGTTGCCTAAATTTGGCCATTAGTAAGAATTAAGAATTTGGTAAGTATCATTTTGCAACTTTTTGATGATGCCAAAAGGGGGAAGATGTGTTGTGCTGGGTGTGTGTGTTTTTCAAAAAGTGATATTTATAACCTATTGTACCTGGTGCTCAATGATTAATGCTTAAAACTATACAAAGTGTTTGAAGTGTATACAGGATAAAAGCCATCATCAAAAGGGGAGAATTTGTTGGCCCATGTCACTGAATGGGTTTTGAATATTGACAAGTTTAACCAGGTCCATCAGAGCACACACAACTGAACGGAATAGTTGGCACAAGAATTGTTCATGCATAGGAGATATCAGTGATTGCTGAGTATCAAAGAGCTAAGAGGATGTCTACTAATACGAAAAGGTTGCAAACTGATAAAGAAGATTGAAGTTGATTTCAGCAAGGACAGAAATAGAGAAGGAAGTTGAGTCATAGTCGAACTCGTATACCCAGGTAGAGTTGGATCAGAATTGAACCATGTACTCAACAACTGACTCTATAAATACTCAATGTATTACTGCTGAAATTGGTGACGCACAAAGACAAAAGTGAATCAAGTTCTGAAAAGCAAAAGTTCTCAGGATATTTTGCAAGCAGAAGTATTGAGCGAAGTCTACAATTCAACTAGAAGAAACAATTTCATTGTTGGTGTATTGAGTCTAGTTGATTGTAGTAGGCATTTTAATATTGTATCTTTTCAGCTTTCATAGAAGCAATTGTAATAGGTACACATTGTTCAAGTTATAGTTAGCTTGAAATCTGTAGAGATTAGCTAGAGGCTAGTTGATACAAAGAGGATTAGAGTTAGTCCTAGGATTACAAAAGAGTTTATTTTGTAAGTCCGTTTGGCTCAGAGTTTTTAGTGAAGTGTTTGAGCAAATCCTACTGAGGAGTAGGTCGTGGTTTTTTCACCTTTTGAGCCAGGTGTTTTCCACGTAAAAATCTTTGTGTCTTTACTTTACTGCTTTATTATTCCGCAACAGTAGAAAGTAGTACATAAAGAAGAACCAGGTTCTTCTTATTAGACAGCACTCGAAAATTGGGTACTGCACAATTAACTTATATTATTGTGTAGTATTGAAGTCTAAAACATCAAACTTCTACTTGGTTGATTAATTCATGGGCAGTGCTGGAACATAATGTTGGACGATCTCCATTTTCATATGGTAATTGAAGTCAAACAGGAGCAAACCAGGTGCAATTTAATCCTTATTCCTAGCAATGATTCCCAAAAAAGCAAAACCTTACTAGACCGAGGCCTATTGCTATGGGGACTACACTATTAAGAGAATGACTAAGAAGGATAACTCTTTGATCTCAACTGACGAATCTGCCGGTCTAATATGGCTACCGGCTCCTCCTTATAGGTCAAATCCTTGTCCAACTGGACACTGCTGAAGTCTAACACATGGGATGGATCGCCGTGATAATTCTGAAGCATAGATACATGAAACACTAGATGCACGGTTGATAAACTTGGTGGCAAAGCAAGCATGTAGGCCACCTCTCCCACTCTATCAAGGATCTCAAACGGACCAATGTACCTAGGGCTCATCTTGCCCTTCTTTCCGAACCTCATCACGCCTTTCATGGGCGACACTCGAAGCAACACCCGCTCTCCGACCATGAATGCCAAATCACGAACTATGCGGTCGGCATAACTCTTCTGCATGGGCTGAGTTGTACGAAGTCTATCTTGAATGATCTTCACCTTATCCAAGGCATCCTGCACTAACTCCATACCCAACAATTGAGCCTCTCCTGGCTCAAACCACCCAACCGGTGACCGACACCGCCTACCATAGAACGCCTCATAAGGAGCCATCTGAATGCTTGACTGATAGCTGTTGTTGTAGGCAAACTCAGCTAAAGGTAAGAATTGGTCCCAAGAACCTCCAAAGTCAATGACACATGCTCGCAACATATCCTCCAAGATCTGAATACTACGCTCGGACTGTTTGTCTGTATGAGGATGAAACGATGTGCTCAACTCAACCCGCGTGCCCAACTCACGCTAAAATACTCTCCAGAAATGTTAGGTAAACTGCGTACCTCGGTCAGAAATAATGGACACGGGCACACTATGAAGGTGAACAATCTCTCTGATGTAGATCTCTGCTTATCTCTCTAAAGAATAGGAAATTGCCACCGGAATGAAATGCACTGACTTGGACAGCCTATCCACAATGACCCATACCGCATCGAACTTCCTATGAGTCCGTGGGAGTTCGACTACGAAATCCATGATGATATGCTCCCACTTCCACTCAGTAATCTCAATCTTCTGCATCAATCCATCGGGTCTGTGGTGCTCGTACTTAACCTACTGACAGTTTAAGCACCGAGCTACATATGCCACAATATCCTTGCAGCGCTCGGACGAATGCCGGGAACTATGGGCCTCCTTCAATATCAACTCACGAAGTCCATCAACATTAGGCACACAAATATGGCCCTGCATCCGCAAGACTCCATCATCACCAACTGAAACCTGCTTGGCACCTCCGTGCTGAACCGTGTCCCTAAGGGCACGCAAATGAAGATCATCATACTGCCAATCCCGAATACGGTCGAATAATGAAGAACGAGCCAACGTATAAGCTAGAACACTACCGGTCTCAGAAATATCCAATCTCATGAACCGATTGGCTAACGCCTGAAAATCCAAAGCGAGCGGTCGCTCCCCGGCCGGAATATAAGCAAGACTACCCATACTGGCTGACTTCCTACTCAAAGCATCGGCCACCACATTGGCCTTCCCCTGATGATATAAGATGGTGATGTCATAGTCTTTCAATAGCTCCAGCCATATCCTCTTCCTCAAATTCAACTCTTTCTGCTTGAATAAATATTGCAAACTCTTATGATCCGTGAACACCTCACAAGACACGCTGTATAAATAATGCCTCCAAATCTTCAGCGCGTGAACAATAGCTGCTAACTCTAAGTCATGAACTGGATAATTCTTCTCGTGGACTTTCAGCTAATGTGAAGCATATGCTATAACCTTTCCATCCTGCATCAACACTGCACCAAGTCCAACCCGAGAAGCATCACAATACACAGTATATGGACCTGAACCTGAGGGAAAAACTACCACCGGTGTCGTGGTCAAGGCTGTCTTGAGCTTTTGAAAGCTCGTCTCACACTCGTCTGATCACCTGAACTGGGCACCTTTCTGGGTCAACCTGGTCATCGGGGCTGTAATAGATGAAAAGCCCTCCACAAACCGACTATAGTACCCTGCTAAGCCCAAGAAACTCTGAATCTCTGTGCTTAGGTGGGTCTAGGCCATCCTTGACTGCTGAAATCTTCTTGGGATCCACCTGAATACCCTCTGCTGATACAACATAGCCCAGAAATGCAACTGAACTCAACCAGAACTCACACTTCGAAACCTTAGCATACAACTGAGTGTCCTTCAGAGTCTAGAGAATGACTCGAAGGTGGTGCTCGTGCTCCTCTCAGCTACGGGAATAAATCAGAATGTCATCAATGAAGAAAATCACAAATGAATCCAAATAAGGCCTGAACACTCGGTTCATCAAATCCATGAAAGAAGCTAGGGAATTTGTCAACCCGAATGACATCACCAAGAACTCATAATGCCCGTACCAAGTGCGAAAGGTTGTCTTAGGGACATCGGACGCCCTAATCCTCAACTGATGGTAGCCAGATCTCAAGTCAATCTTTGAAAATACCTTGGCACCCTGAAGCTTATCAAACAAATCATCAATCCTCGGCAATGGATACTTGTTCTTCATAGTAACCTTGTTCAATTGTCGGTAATCAATGAACATCCTCATCGTTCCATCCTTCTTCTTAATAAACAACACTGGCGCACCCCAAGGAGAAACATTAAGCCTAATAAAGTCTTTATCTAGCAAATCCTGCAATTGTTCCTTCAACTCTTTTAGCTCTGGGGGGTCATATGATATGGCGGAATAGAAATGGGATGAGTGCCCGGAGCCAAATCAATGCAAAAGTCAATATCCCTATTGGGCGGAATACCCGGTAGGTCTGCAGGAAACACCTCAGGAAACTCACGGACAATGGGCACACACTCCATACAAGGAACCTCGACACTAGAATCACGAACATAGGCCAAACACCCCTTCTCGACCATCAGCCGAGCCTTCATATATGAGATAATCCTGCTGGAAGAATGACCGGGAGTCCCTCTCCACTCCAATCGAGGTACTCCCGGCAAGGCTAAGGTCACGGTCTTGGCATGACAGCCCAGAATAGCATGATAGGGCGACAACCAATCCATCCCCAAAATGACATCGAAATCAACCATATCAAGGAGTAGAAGATCCACGCTGGTCTCAAGACCACAATAACCACTGTCGCGTCCCCGTTTTCCATCGCACGGGTTAGGTACGCAGAGATCGGGTTTATGACATTTTGGACAACTCCTTAAAAGAAAGGGTTTAAGGAAGAGTCGCCACCTAACGATTTTTGCGGTGCGTTTGGGCACCTAGAGTTGATAACTCATGAACTAGTTCGTGTTACCAGAGATTGGGTAAGGGATTGAAATTATCCTAAGGGGAAGGTGTTAGGCACCCCTCAAGATCAACAACTGTGGGTCCCAGCCAATAAGTTTTGTGAATTTGGACGGTGAGCAAGTAACAAGTAAGGTTCATATAAGAGGGAATTTAAAACAAGTATGAAAATCTTCAAAGGTTTTGTAATAAAATTAAAATAAACATTTGAAAAGAATTGTCCTAGGTTTAAAGTAATACGGATCACTTCAATGCAATACCCGGTATGTCACACCTCCAATATGCGGCTACATGTGGTATTAGCGCACCGGTCATCATATCCATATTCTACCCTTCCCATCCTGTAAAGGTTGTTAAAAATGCGTGTGTTGGTCACGAATGCTTATTGCGTGCCATTACCCGTCCCATCCTATAAGTCCTGAAAGGTGTTTAGGACTACTAATCGTACTAGGCAGGAACTAGGATGAACCCTTAGGTTTGAAGGATAAAATACTAGGCGACATAGAAAACAAGTAGGACTGCACAAAGGGAACATATAAAGACAAAGAACGGCTCACAGATCCCTCCACACATAGACATGTAAGTAGCACGTCTCAAACACGATTAAAGTCTCGAGGCGGGAGTTCAAAAAAATAGGAATTTTAGTAAACTAGCAGGTCGTAGGAATCTGGGTTAGAAAACTTAATGAAGACAGAAAATTTAATTAAGACTGATAGTTGATTTCAATACAGTAGCTAGAGGCAGTGGTAAAACATAGAAATGTGCAGTGATTTAAAGCTTTCAGTAAACATAGATGAAAATCATTAAAGCATGGGTTTGAAGTAATTTTAAAAGATAAGGGGATATAATTCAGTTGTTTTAACATAGAGTAATAACTATTAGTTTATAGAACTGTAGTAAAGAAGTAGTAAAATGGTATCAAAATATAGTGACTTGAAAGACATACAAAGCAAGGATTCGAAATGGCACGATTTTGAGCAGAATGAGGAATCTTTTGAAATTCTAGTAGTTTGAAAATATAATAGGACAAGAATCAGTGAAAATCAGTAAAAGAAAATAGATGCACAACTTCAAGACTGTTAAAGTAGAGCAGGAATTTTAATAAAAGTAAAATGAACTTCAGTGAGGTAAAACAAAAGTGGGAACAGCAGGGTTCAAAATGTTTAAAGGAACTAATTAAACTAGAAGAACATGATTGATTTGATTTTAATACGTATTAGGCCTAAAGTTTGCCTAGGCGTCGTATACGTTGCCTACTTGTTTCAAAGAGTGAACATGCATACTTGGATTCTGATTTTAATAGATACATGTTTGTAGGAAATTGTTTCAAATAGGTTAACCAAATTTTATGGAAGTATTAGATCATGTTAACTAGGCGTTCAAATTCTGATAAATAAGAAGTCTTAAGGGGCAGGATAGCTAATGCACCAAGGTATCATCCTAAAGATATGGTTTCTATATGTCATGCATGAGCAATACATTATGACAGCCTTTTGTTACTCGTTTAGTCATACTAAGAGCATGGTGTCAGGTGGCGTGAATATAATATATATGTTAAAATGAAGAACCTAAACATGATTTTTAATGTATGGTATGCATGTCCTAAGCATGATACTATTGCGCACATAGGGAAATAAAGCCTAAGTCATGATTTCTACCCATACTACACTAAACATGCATAATTTCCTCCCATATTCACTATCCAGTCCCAATAGTTTATTTAGAAATTATTACAGACCATAGCAAATGAATTACAGTAATTGCAAAGAGAAAAATAAGAAGTTATTCTATAGAGAGCCTTCAAACATGCCCAACTTTCCAGCCTCACCCCTTTTGAGCTTCACAGCCTTACCTAGCATGGGTGCGGCAAAGCTCCCAAAGGTCCTTGTGAGGGCCCTGGCTAATACCAGCACCCAGCAATTGCCAAAGTCGAGATAGGTGCAGTGTAGAATTACCTGCCTCAGTGTGTCAAAGTTCAAAGTGAACTAAAGGTCCCTAGGCAATGCTCACACTGAGGGGGTGGATCCTAAAGGTCTAAGAGTAGTGTGAAGTGCAGGAAGGAGTAGTTAAAAAGAGTTAAGTTTGAAAAGGAGTTTTGAAATAACATGACTTTAGAGAATAATAGAAAGACCTTTTATGTAAAATTAGTTTGAAAAGGAAGCAGTAGAATGATCACAACTCAGCAACTATGCAGAATTCAAGAAAGCAAACACAAATAGGGGAAAGGGATTGGGACAAGTAAGGATAGCAGCATCTTTGCAGTAATTAATCCTTAGCACAAAGTTACAGATTTTCACAGAGCATGATATGCCAAGACTTTATCATATATCATAGATACAAGTCTGAGAATACTAGTATTATAGGTGCATTAGAAGCCAGGCAATTAGATAAAGAAACATACATAAAGAGATGCTAGATATGCAGTAAAAGATCACATAGGCCATAATGAATCATAGAGAGGAAAACAGGAGTCATGTTAGGCTAGAAGAAGAAGAGAGAGAGAGTAGAGAGAGAGTAGACATACTAATTACATGGTAGTCAATAGAACCATAAGTAAAGCACAAAAGAAACAACAAGAATCTTAACCAAAATTGAAACATATTGTTTGAGGATGTTGTAAACTTAAACTAGAACATACTAGTGTTAAGAGAGAGCAAAGAAGAAGAGAGCAAAGTGATAGCACTATTAGCCTTGGCTTGCAGCCGGCTAATAATAGGCAAGAATAGAGAGCAGCAAATAGAGGCAAAGAGATACAGAAAGAAAGAGCACAAGAGAGTAGCGTAGATGTCTGTGTGTGTTTGTGTGATCACGAGTGTGTGTAGAGTGTCTGTGTAAAGAGAGAAGACAGGGTATATATAGTTTGAAAAATGAGTAGTCACATAGGTAAAGGGTGCGTAATTATTGAAATACAACCAATTAGTATCGATTAAGACACTGGACTCCTTTAATTAAGGAGTTAAGTTCAAAAGGAAAAGCAAGCAATTCATAAGACTGATTTTGCTTCATTTGGGACAAGGAAATCACATAATACATAAATAAAGCCAAGTACATAGTATATAATTAAGAAAAGTTGAAATAACATTACATTTATGAAGTAAAACAGAGTATCAGTTTTGAAAATCAATTGAGGGGCTCTCGGATTCAATTGCAATCACAGGGAATCCAAGAGACTTAAGGAAAACAATCACATGAATATGGAAAGAATTCAAAATTAGTACAGGATTACAGAGGGAATACACAATCATGTATTCAAGAAAAACATCACAAGCCCGAGAATTTTTTACACAGAAAGGCAGTACAAAATCAATAGGTAAACAATCAATAAGGTCTCAAATTACAAGGAATCCAGGGGTCAAAAAATAATAAATCAGAAACCCTAACAAGCTGAAACCACAGAGAATCAAGGATTCGAATAGGAGCAACAGTGATGAATCGAATAAGTCACAGGCAAGAGGTCAGAAACCCTAATAGTAAAACATGTGAAATCAAGGACTCTTATGAACTCAGTAATAACTAAATAAAATAACAAGGAAAACATGATACGAGCAGAGATTAGAAACTCTAATGAACAAAGCATAATACAGTCTAAGAAAACATGAAGCATTCATGGGAAACAGGGATACCATAATATTCAAGGCAACAAGGAATCACAAAATACTCGTATAAACATAGTATAGGTAGCTAAATCGAAAGAAGAACTGTTTTGAAAATGGGTCGAGGAACCCTAGTTTTGAAGTTGTTTAAAAAGATGAGATTTTTCGGAGAAAACAATAGAGAAACTTCATAATATTGTAAATGTAAAACGGATCGTAAAATAAAAATCCAAGATACAGAAGATTAGGGTTTCGTGGAACCCAGAAAAGAGGGCAAACCTCATGAACGGCATAGATTTAGGCTGGAGAGACTGTAGCACTTACTCAAACGGCCAGGGTAAGGCCGGAAAATGGCAAGAGGCTCAAAGGAGGTGAGTGGACCGCTCCAGGCTTGTCTGAAGAACTCAGGGTATCACTGAGCAGGTGAGAGGCGAATGGATGACCAGGAGATGATAGGGAATCAAAGTTCCGGTGAGAATCCATCGGAGAACATCGGAGAAGACGAAGTCAATGAGACTTCTAGAGAGTCATAGAGAGAGATAGAGAGATAGAGAGATGAACCGTCTCGAAGAGAATGTGACGGAGGGGGGGTTAGGTTAGAGTTAAATTAGGAAGGTTACATCTGGACCGTTGATCAAATTTGATCAACGGTCGAGATTGAATCCTAGGTGGGCTGGGTATTTAATAGGGTTTGGACTGGGTAGGAATTGGGTTAGTTAATTAGGTGGGTTGGGATTTAAAATCAGGCTAGAATTTAAATAAAATGTGGCTAGTTATTAAATACCCCAAAAAATAGATAAGTAATTAAATAAACAACCAATAATTGTACAAAAATGAATTTGAGTTTAAATAGATGAAATTACAGTAATTAAATAATATTAAGTGTAAAAATGCATAAGTTTTGAATTAAAATAATACACAATGTTCAATTGGGCTATAATTGCAAAATTATTGTAATTGAAATTAAATAAGACCCAATTGGCCAATTTACGAGATAATTGGATTTTAATAAGTAAAAAGTGATTATAAATGACATACTGAACTGGAAAATATTTTGAAATTATTTTAGAGTACAATTTGTGAATTATAAAAATATACAATATTAAATAAATAGGGAAATAATTTAGATAAAAATATGGAAAAATTAGGAAAAATACTCATTATTACAAAGAGTGATTTTGAAAGCTTATATACAAGTTTAAAAATAATTTGAGGAAAAATTGGGTATCAACAACCACTACACACGAGCGATAGACACGATCTACCACAATAGAATCACCCACCGGTGTAGACATATACAGGAGTACTCAGAGAATTACGAGGCATAATCAAACAAGGAGCAAATATGATGACACATAGGAGAATGTGGACCCCGGATCAAATAAAACCAAAGCATCCCTGCTGCAAACTGAAACCATACCTGTAATGACTGCATCGGAGGCCTCAGCCTCCGGCCTGGTGGGAATAGCATAACATCGGGGTTGGGCCCCACCAATATGAACATCCCTGGGTCGACCTACTGTTGGCTGGCCTCTACCTCTAATAGCCTGGACTCTAACTCTAACTGTCTGGCCTTCACCTCTAGCACCTCGACCTCCACCCCTAGCTGGATGAGAGGGTGGGGGAGCACCTGGTGCGGGAATCATAGCACGGGAAGCCTGGTGCTGAGAACCACTCGAGGCTTGGGGGCAGAATCTAGCAATGTGTCGCGGGCCACCACAAGTATAACAAGATCTCTGCTGCTAAGGCTGCTGGTCCTGAAACTATCTCTGTCGACCCGAATAACCACTCTGAAAACTCTGGAGCGGCAGTGCACTGATAGGAGCTGATGGTGCATTGTAGGCCAACTGATCGGAAAATGGCATGTGGGAACCACGACTGCCTGGAGCACTGCGAGAAACCTAAAGTGCTGACTGAAATGGTCTAGGAGGATGACCTCTACCAAAAGAATCCCTGCCTCTAGATGAGGCACCACTAAATCGGCCAAAATGACGAGGCCTCTAGTCAGACCCCTGATCCCTGTGATAACACCATCTCGATCCGTCTGGCCACATTGGCCGACTCGTGAAAGGAAATATCACTCCCTGTCTCTCTGGCCATCTGCAGTCTAATCGGCTGAGATAATACCTCGATAAACCTCCTCACCCTCTCTCGATCGGTGGGAAGTATCATGATAGCATATCGGGCCAACGTGATGAATCTGGTCTCATGTGTAACTGTCATAGAACCCTGCTGGAGACACTCAATCTACCTCCGGAAACCCTCTCTATGGGTAACAGGAAGAAACTTCTCCAAGAACAAGTCGGAGAACTGAGCCCAAGACAAAGGTGGTGATCCAGCTGGTCTAGTCAAGTAATAATCCCTCCACCAAGTCTTGGCGGAACCCGAAAGGCGGAAAGTGGCAAAATCGACCCCATTGGTCTCCACGATCCCCATGTTCCAAAGAACCTCATAGCAACTGTCTAAGTAATCCTGGGGATCCTCTGAACGTGCACCACTAAAAGTAGTAGGAAACACCTTGGTGAACCGGTCCAATCTCCATAAAGCATCAGCAGACATAGTTGCCCCATCAACGGCCTGAGCCACAATACCCGGCTAAACTACCCCAGTTGTCTGAGGTGCTGAAGTCTGGAACTGGGAAGCTAACTGCTCTGGTGTGCGGGTAGCTGGAGTCTGGTCTCCTCCCCCAGCCTAAGAGACTGCAGGTGTTGTAGGAAGTAAACCTGCCTGAGCCACGCTCTCCATGAGGCCCGCAAGACGAACCAGAGCATCCTGAAGTACCGAGGTGGAAATGAACCCCTCTGGGACCTGAGCTGGTCCAACCGGGACGGTCTAGGTAGGAACCTCATCGGCAAACTCTACATGAGGATTCTCCACTGCTGCCCTGGGTTGAGCTCTGCCCCTGCCTCGGCCTCAGCCTCTCGTAGGAGCTGCAACTGGAGGCTCGAGCTGTTGATCGATAGATGAAGAAGCACGTGTTCTCGCCATCTGCGAGAGAATAGAATAGAAATTCAATTAACATTTAGAATTCAAATCGCACGAAAGAGAAGAATAGATGTGAAGGTATTCCTAAACTCTGTAGCCTATAGGTAATAAGTACAGACGCCTCTGTACCAATCTCTCAGACTCTACCAAGCTTGTCCGTGAATTGTGAGACCTAAGCAACCTAGTGCTCTGATACCAACTTGTCACGACCCGAATTTCCCATTGTCGGGACTATGATGGCGCCTAACATTGTACCCACTAGGAAAGCCAACGCGAATGTTTGATTTACTATACTTCTTTATTATTACTCAATAACAAGTGAAATACAACACTAGCATAAATAAAGATACAAATGAAGCAAGATATATTAATTCAATTTAACGTCTTTACGAAATTTCACAAAAAAACAAATCCCAGAATGTTGGAGTCACAACTCACGGACTGTCTATGAATAATACATATAAAGGTCTGAATAAAATAAGTACATCTGTTTCTGAATAACTAGAACAGATACAAAGAAGTAGAAAGGGACACCAGGGCCTGCGGAAGCCAACAGGACTACCTCGGTGTCTCCACGTGGACTGAAGGCATCCTCCTCACTCTAATGTCTGAAGGATCCTGTACCGGGATCTGCACAACAAAGATGTGCAGAGTGTAGCATTAGTACACCGACCCCATGTACTGAGTAAGTGTCGAGCCTAACCTTGGCAAAGTAGTGACGAGGCTAGGACACGACAACCAAAACAACCTGTGCAATTAATAATATACGGAGGAAAAATAATAACAGGAGTAAACAACTAAGTACAAAGAAAAGGGGAACATGCTGAGGGAAAGAAATATCAAATAAAGGAAATAATGAAATGAGATAACAATTCAATATCAACTTGAACAGCAGGTAATAACATCACAGAGAAGACAGTGCACGGCATCAACCTTCGCATTTTTACTCTCATACTAACAATAATCAATAGAAACGGCACGGAATTACCCTTCGTGCTTTTAATATCATAATGTGGCACGGCATCACCCTTCATGCTTTTACACTCTCATCCTCACAATAATCAATACACACGGCATCACCCTTCGTGCTTTATACTCTTCCTCACCCAAACAAGATCAATAACAGAAATCAGGCGCGAAATATCAACAATATGAACCATAATAATAAATCATAACATCCCGGCAAGGGAACAACAATAGAAATATCACCATCCCGGCAAGGGAACAACAGTAGAAATATCACCATCCCCGCAAGGGACACAACTATAACAGATCTTACTCAAGTACATATCTTTACATAAAATTTCTCAACCGAAACCAATACTCAACATTATTCATTACCAAGAATTTCCACCAAAATGAACAACCACAAAGTGAAATTCAAGCTATAACACAGTAATATCAATGAAAACCATATAATGCATAATATCCGACTCACGGGCATGCTTGACACCAACGTATAGGTACTCGTCGCATCACCTATACGTTGAACATGATATTAACACATAGTAAATAAGACTCAACACCTATTCCCTCAAGCTAAGGTTAGGCCAAACACTTACCTCGACTTCCACGACCAAATCAATCCTCAATCACCGCTTTTCCTTTTGAATTTGACTCCAAATCAATTGTATCTAGACGTAATTGACTTAATAACATCAATAAACGCTAAACAATTCAATTCCAATGCTTAATTATAGGTTTTCTAGCATTCTTCCCAAAAAGTCACAAATCGACTCGGGCCCGCTTGGTCAAAACACGAGGTTCGGACCAAAACCCGATCACCCATTCACCCACGAGCACGAATATGTAATTAGTTTCGGAATCCGACCCCAAATTGAGGTCTAAATTCCAATTATTCAAAAAGCCCTAATTCTACCCAAATCCCTAATTCTCTACCCTTAGGAATATGATTTAGGCCTAGAAATCTAATGATATTAATGGAAATTGAAGAAAAAAAGTCTAAGAATACATACTTATGGTTTTGTGGTGAAGTTCCTTTCAAAAATCACCAAGTTTTGAGTTTAGGTGAAGAAGTTATGAAGTTTTGATAAAATCCCGTAATGTCTACTGTTTTAAGAAAACTAGGCAAAATTTAGCCTATGCATTCGCGACCTAGGTGGTGAATTCGCATAGGCTCCCCTCCCTTACCCGACGCGTTCTCACTACCCAGGGTGCGTTCGCAATGAATTAAAACTACCCAACCCCCTTAATACTTTATGCGTTCACGGCTACATGGGTGTGTTCGCGTAGAGTAAGTTTCCTATGCTCCGTGTTCACACCCTGTCCTATGCGATCGCACAATGTTACCCAGCCCCCTTCCCCGCGTGTGCATTGCGTTCGCATAGGGTAAATTCCCTGGACACCAGCAACAGCCAAAAGACACCAGATTTTCTAAGTTAAAATCACCCCGACGCCTATCTGAAACTCACCTGAGCCCTCGGGGCTCCAAGCCACACATGTACACAACCTCAAAAACATCTTACGGACTTACTCGTGCGATCAAATTGCCAAAATAACATCTTAAACAACGAATTTATCATCAAAATCAAAGAAAATTTTCAAACTTTCAAAATATCAAACTTTACAAATACGGGTCCGAATCACGTCAAACGACTTCCGTTTCTTACCAAATTTTACGGACATATCATAATTATCATATTGAACCTATACCGGGCTCCGAAACAAAAATACGGACCCGATACCATAAATTCCAAATATAATCAAATTTCTAAAATCCTTTATATTTTCAGAAAAATAATTTATTACAAAAATTTATTTTTGGGCTTGGGACCTCGGAATTCGATTCCGGGCATACACCTAGTCCCATATTTTTCATTTACCCAAAATGTTGACCGAAGTCAACTTAAATCAAATTTCAAAAGCAAAATTAGCATTTTTCTCAATTTTTCATATAAAAGCTTCCCGGATATACGCCCAGCTGCGCACGCAAAACGAGGTGGGATAAACTGAGATTTTCAAGGCCTCGGAACAAAGATTTGACTCATAAAATACGGGATGACCTTTTGGGTCATCGCATTTCTCCCACGTCTCACCCACACAACAACACCATACGTACGTTTGTAAACACTGTAGAGTCAAGACTGAAGTTGACTAAAGATCAAATTTTGAGGCCACCCGTAATTTATAACAGTATAATTTGATTCATTGTGATCTATTGCACATTCGAGACCTTTTTTCTTGAAGAGGCATTATATAGAGTCGAGAAGATATCAAAAACTAAAGCATTTTTTTATTACCATCTTTCTACTCCATTTAAATGATTATTTTTATGTAAAGTGTTTCCTATAAGCTCAACTTATAGGCTTAAAATTCAGAACCGGCAATTCGAAAAATTCAATTCGATTAATCTGAAACTGAACTTAAAAATTCCGACCCAGTCTGAAAACCAAAATTTCAAACCGCAATTTCATATTCAATCTGAACTGCCCGAACGCTCAACCCTAATTTTGATTGTACATTTTATTTATGGTATAAAAGTGATGCTTAATTCTTTGAGATCTACCAAAGAATTTCCATTTTCTTTTTTCCGGTACATGTCATGCATTTATGATATTTTATCTATTCGATTTTCACTATTTGAAAAAAGATTCTTATTGAATAAAAATATAATTAGTTATACACAATCAATATTCATCATCCTCAGAATTTATTTTTTTATTATATAACTCAAAAGAAAAAATTTCAATGAGATAGGGTACACGCGTAAAGCGCGAACACTAAGACTAATAATATAATATATATAAACATGCTAACATATTCCTGAAACATACAAAAGAATTTTTTTTTCTCTTGAAAAGTGGAAGATGTAATGATGCATTACACCTATAACATGACTATGATAGAATATATTTAGAGTTATAAAAATGATATTCTAGTTCCTAATAGTTCAAAAAATAAAAATGACAATAATATGAAATTATTGTTAAAAACCCTAAACTAGATAACAAATCACAAATATTGTCTAGTACAAATAGCCTAGAGTCATCAAAAAATATCTAAACTAGAGTGATACCAAACGATACTCTGAAATCAAAAACTAACTTGAAAAGAACAATAAAGAATATAAAAAAAATATTTGAAAAAATAACGCATAAAGAAGGAATATGCAAGTGTGAAAGCAGAGTACGAATTGGAGGACATAACACTTTGCTTTGTAGTTTGCACTTTACAAATAAAGGTCTAAATGTATTTGTTACTCAATAATAAATTATAAAATTAGAATAAACAATTAGGGAAAACCTTTGGCTTGAGTTTTTTAGTTTGAAATTTACTAGAGTTATCTTTTGGATATTCAAGTAAAATAATAATAATTTATTAAGCAATTTTAGCTTAAATTTGGAAAAGATCTTGCAATGAACGCCCAAAGATTGAGACTTACGCCTAGACGAATACTCGGTATGTTGGGCTTACGATCTGTGATACTTACACCCCGCCAATACGCCTTGGTGTGTTTTTGATATTCCTCGCCCCAAGACTCGCTCCGGGCTTGCCCAAAAAACGCCTTCTAAAACACTGGTGTAATCCTTCCTCTTGTTTAGCCTTGACAGCCAACCTGTGTAATGTGATGGGCGGCTTTCCAGCCATGCCCCATGACCCCTTGGACGCGCCCCGTAGCGTCCTAGCAAGCCTCCCAATGCCTAGCGCCACGGACGGCCCCGTGGTGTTGACCGCACCAAGTGACAAGCGCGCATATGCCTCTGTCGCCCCACCAATTTCCCTCGCTAACGCCCAGCCACAAGCAGCTGCCAACAGCGCCGCGCGCGCAGATCGTGATGCCTGAGACAAAGTTGTTGCCAATGGACATGTTTCTACCTTTGTAGAAAACTAAGTCCTTTTCTTTGTAAATATAGACTAGCTTTATTCCATGTACTTTGATTATGTTTCTCTAGCTTAGTTTGGTCTACTCATGTAACTTTGGTTTATTTTTTTTAAGCATTATTAGGGGCTATCAAGCATTCAAAACTTTCTAGCAAGCAATTCTCTGTACTGGTGTCTCTACCCCTCGACACCGCATTGCCTTCTTTTGTAATAGCTTTCATTATTCCAATCAAGCTTTTATTCAAATCTCATTTATGTTCTCTCAAATTTTTGTCATTGGTTTTCCCACACGGTACTGACAATCTCGTCTAGCGTGTAGCGAGGACCTCATTGGAGGACAGCAACCACCCTGAAATCGGTTGCTTAGCCTTACGTCGCCCTTTCAAAGAATCTCAGGAAGGCGTCGCGTAACAGTTGATATCAGAGCCTAGGCTCGACATCAGACGAGGGAACGCATTGGCATTACCACCATTTCTGACCATGGTGAATCATGGGGACCGCATTGCGGCCCTTGAGGAGACGGTTGACGTACTACGACCCATTGTGGATACGGTGCCGGAACTGAAAACCAACCTACTGCAAAGGTTGGACGACCTGGACCGCAGGATGGCCCAGGCCGAAGTTGACATAGGAACATGAGCTGCGACTCTGAAGGAGACCGGCAAATGGCAGCTACTGAGGCAGCCGAAATCTTTGATAAATTCGAGGGCCTCCAACAGGAGCGTGCCGAGGATTTAGCCCACAGGGCAAAAGAGGTAGACAAGATGACTGCCATACAGCAAACTATCGACAACTTGACAGGCCAGCTCAATGTTGTCAATGCTGCTCTACAAGGCTCGCTTCGAGGCGGTGGAAATCAAATCGGGGCCGCTGTGAACCCCGCTCCCTTTGCACAGAAGCTGAAAATTCCTGAACCAAAGCCATACAGTGGGGCTAGGAATGCTAAAGAAGTGGAAAATTTTATTTTCGACATCGAGCAGTATTTCGATGCCATGGGAGGCCTAGAAGAAGCCAAGAAGGTAGCAACTGCTGCCATGTATCTTCAGGGTGATGCTAAGCTCTGGTGGCGAGTGAAGTACGAAGCCATCAAGGCTGGTGAAGATGCTCTAGAGACCTGGGCGGAACTAAAGGCAGCCATACGCCTACAATTATTTCCCAAAAATGTTGGGTACAATGCAAGGAGGAAACTACGGGAGCTCCGCCAGACCAAATCAGTGCGGGACTACGTGCGAGAATTCTCTGCACTCATGCTGAACATTCGTGACATGGGTACAAGGACAAGCTCTTCACTTTCCTGGAAGGGTTGAAACCTTATGCACGCATGGAGCTGCAAAGACAAAGGGTAGATACCCTTCCCAAGGCAATCCAAGCAGCGGAATGTCTTGGGGACTACCAGATGGAGACTCGGAAGGATAGGCCGTAGCCGCCTGTCCGAGCGGGTTACAAAGGGGTCCATCCTACCAATGGTGTCCCTAACAAAAGTGGGAGAGACCGGAGTGCAGGCAAATCTAAGGCTCCCTCCTCAGGCAGCAACAATGCTGCATCAAACAACAATGACCGGGAGAGAAAGCCACCCCCAGGGTGTCGTCATTGCGGCGGGCCACATTGGAATAATGAGTGACCACATGCACAGATGAATGCCCATTAAGCTTATGATGATGGGACAGATGATGAAGAAGATGATGATGAACAGACCGAAGCAGTCGGTGCGTTCAACGCCATTGTGGGTTCTGTTTCTGAGGCATTAGCGGGAACTAGTGCTGGTATCCGCAGGAAGACAGACCCCTGTCCAGTCGCCAAGAAGGGGGTAAAGAAGAAGAATAAAGGGACTCCTCCTAAGCAAGAGAGGACCTTGATGTTCGTTGAACTGAGGGTAAACGGCAAACCCATTCGGGCGATGATAGATACAGGTGCTACTCACAACTACCTGGCTTCAACTCAGGTGGAGCGTCTTGGGTTAGTTGTGGGAAAGGGCCGGGGTCATGTCAAGGCTATTAACTCACCCCCTCAGCCAGTGGGGGGAATAGCCAAAGGAGTACCGGTGAAGATGGGGCCTTATGAAGGAAAGTTCACCTTGTGCGTGGTAATCATAGACGACTTCAAGCTGATAGTGGGACTGTAATTCTTGAGGCAGACCAACACCATGCCCGTACCATATGCGGACATGCTTCTGATGATGGGAGTAAACGGGGCCACACCCTGTACTATTCCGTGCATATCCATGAAGATGGCCGCCGAGAACATCTCGGCCTTGCAATTGAAAAAGGGAGTCAAGAGACATGAACCAATATTTCTGGTTACCTTATGCATTGAAGAGGTAGAACGCTCATCGGGTCCACTTCCTACACCCGTAAAGGAGCTACTACTGGAATTTGAAGATTTCATGCCACAGGAAATGCCGAAGCGACTTCCGCCTAGGCGCACTATGGACCATGAGATTGAGTTGGTGCCAGGTGCGAAGCCACCTTCCCGGGCACCCTACAGAATGTCACAACCCGAACTCACCGAGCTTCGGAGACAATTGACGGAAATGCTAGACACAGGGATCATTGTACCCTCCAAGTCCCCACATGGGTCCCCTGTGCTTTTCCAGAAGAAACATGATGGTAGTCTACGCCTCTGCGTGGATTATCGGGCACTGAACAAAATTACTGTGAAGAACAAGTACCCTATTCCACTCATGGAAGACTTGTTCGACAGATTGGGGAGTGTTACGGTATTCACAAAAATTGACCTGAAGACAGGGTACTGGCTAGTCCAGATTGCTGAGGGCGACGAACACAAAACGAACTGTGTGACAAGATATAGGTCGTTCGACTTCCTAGTCATGCCGTTTGGCTTGACTAATGCCCCAGCCACATTTTGCACCCTGATGAACCAGGTCTTCCGAGAGTATATTGATGAATTTGTGGTGGTCTATTT
>ML297048.1:0-11511 GCA_005239495.1 Nicotiana undulata | reverse complement strand
ATCCATCAAAAAATGGGTAGGATAATGAACCATTTAAAAACGGGTCAAATATGGATAAAGAACTATATTATCCACTTAGAAAATGGTTAACCAAATGGATAACCTGTGTTTAACTTTTACATTTATAAAGCCTCAAATTGGAGTTTCTCAAGTTTGGACGACAAAGAATTCTCTCATAAGTGATCATATTTAAGAAGTCATGGATAATATGGATATCCTTATTATGCACTGGATAAATATATTTTATCCGTCTCAAATACAGATCGAATCGGATAATTTACCCGTTTTTTAAATTATCCGTTTTGACCCGCTCATATCCAACCCGATGCCACCCCTAAAGGAGAGCATGAATATACTAATATAGAATACAGTAAAATATTATGAAATAATAAATGCCTTTGTGATGAAGCAGACATGTTGACCATGTCCTGCTTATCCTTAATAGTAATATATAATAGTAAAGTAGAAATGGGTTGGACCCCGTATTATGACACTTTTAAATGGACCTTTAGAAGGGTACGTTTCTGTTACGCGCATGATCATCCATAGAAATGCCTATTTCACTTTTTCTATCTTTATTCTAATAATGGGTTGGATCCCAAATTATGACACTTTTAAATAGACCTTTAAGAGGGTCACATGCCTATTTCACTTCTTCTTTCATTATTCTAATAATGGGTTGGACCCCACATTATGACCCTTTTAAATAAACATTTAGAAGGGTACGTTTTCGTTACGCGTATGACCGGAACATGCCTATTTCACTTCTTCTTTCTTTATTCTAATAATGGGTTGGACCTGTGATGACTCAATTAGTTATTTTATGAATTTAGACTTTGTTCTAAGCTTAATAGCCTTAAAAAGATTAATTTTAAATATTTCGATTTGCGTACGCAATCCGGACGTAAAACCGGAAAGCTTTTATGTGAAAACATGAGAAATAGTAATTTCTAGAGTTAAAATTTAATTATAGTTGACTTTGGTCAACATTTTGAGAAAACGGACCTGAATCTTTGTTCCGACGATCCCGCGATGTCTGCAGTAAAATATGGGACTTGGGCGTATGCCCGAAAATGAATTCCGAGTCCCAAGCCTTAGAAATCAATTTTTGAAAGAAATTATTTTCCTGAAATATTTTTGAAATAAAGAAAAGAATTAATGTTTGAAACCATTGGTATCGGGCCCGTATTTTGGTTCAGGAGCCCGGTACAGATTTGTTATAGTATTTAAAGGTTAACTGTGAAATTTGATGAAAACGGAGTTTATTTGACGTGATTCGGACATCCGGTTGAGAAATAATGAACTTTAAGTGCTCTTGAGAAAAATGATGAGTTTTGAGGTTTAAATCATAGTTTTACATGTTATTTTCATGATTTGATCGCACAAGCAAGTCCGTATGATGTTTTTAGACTTGCTTGCATGTTTTGTTTAGAGCCCCGAGGGCTCGGGTGAGTTTCGGATAGGCCACGGGATAATTTTTACACTTGAAAAGTTGCTGGTTTTCTGTTGTTAGTGCACATGCATTTTGTGCATTGCGTTCGCGTTGCCACTGATGCGAACGCAAAGAGTAAATTGAGTTGGGGGCCTGTTTGTTCAGTGCGAACGCGAGGCCCACTATGCGAACGCGATGGGCTGGGGGAAGGACCCTATGCGAACGCGTGTGAGCCCTCGCGAACGCGTCTGAGCCCTCGCGAACACACAGTGCATCTGGGCCTGGGGGAGAGGGTTGGCATTTGTACTGTGGGAACGAGATCCACTGATCGCGAACGCAGTGAAGCTGGGCCCTAAAGCTATATGAACGCGGCAGGCCCTATGCGAACGCATAGAAGGCCTGCCCAGCTATTTAAATACTCTTTTAAAAACGGGCAGACTTCTTCTTGTTCAAATTTTCGAACCTCACCGCCCTAGGAACGAATTTCTTCACCAAATATCATCCCTAATTATTGGTAATCAATTCTAAACTTTACTCTTTCAATTACTAATTATTTTTCATCACTTTTAAATCAAAAACTAGGAATTTTCATGGTAAAAATTGAGGGTTTGGGTAGAATTGGAGAATTTTGTAAAATTCGAATTTTGACCTCGAATTGAGGTCGGATTCCGAAACTAATTATATATTCGCGTTCGTGGGTGAATGGGTAAACGTAATTTGGTCTGAACCCCGAGTTTGGACCAAGCGGGCCCGGGGTCGGGTTTTCACTTTTTTTTATGAAACTTAGAAAAAATTATGATTTTCAATAAAGTTAGTTCCTTTAGCCTTAATTAATGATATTAAGTTAATTATGATTAAATTCGAGTGTATTGGAGGTGAATTCAAGAGGAAAAGCTATAATTGAATAGTGAGTGACCTGCGAAATTGAGGTAAGTGCTTGGTTTAACCTTGACTTGAGGGAATAAGAATCCCCAACTTATTTGCTATGTGAATTCGCATGTGTATAGTGTATAGGTAAGGTGACGAGTATCTATGCACCATCAAATTGTCTGTTAAACATGATCCCTTCCCCGTTGCCAATTTAATTGATTCATGTCTTAATTGCTTTATGCTCATTAATTCTTTCTATGATTACTAGGCTTTGTTACTTTGTTGTTAAGTCGTGTCGTAATTATTTTGGAAGAGTATTGGTTGTTTTCTTGGTTTCCATGTGATACATAAAGGTTAAGCAGTTTGACATTGTTTTACGAGATACATATTTATGTTCATGTTGGTTTCATGGTTGAGATGATATTGATGAAGCTTATAAGAAAATACAGTTTCCTGTTTATAATTGTTGAGACAAAAGTATTGTGAAAGTCATGGCCTGAATTGTGAAAATTTCTAAATAAACTGATATGATATGTCTGGTGTGAGCGGGTTGCACGCCGCAATAAGGGGTGATAAGGGTGGACAGGTGGGATCGGGTTGCACGCCGCAACAGGAGCAATAATGGTGATATATATATAGGGAGGAGCAATAAGGGTGGACAGGTGAGAGCGGGTTGCACGTCGCAACAAGGAGCAATAAGGGAGGACACTTATGTTTTACTGATTTTCAAAGAAAGCAACGATTTGCAAACTTACTGTTTTACTTTACTATTTTTCATATTCTGCTCTACCGTTATTTTAAAGTTAAAGTTTGGAAATTTGGAAACTTACGTGAGAATTGGTTATAGCTGAGACCTGGAAAAGGTGACTGAGTTATTTTAATTGTTGCTACATTTATTATTTATTTATTTTAGATTTCCTTCTTGCTTCTTTTATTATTGTTCACAGGTTATATTGTTAATGCCCCGTCGTAGCCTCGTCACTAGTTCGTCGAGGTTAGGCTCGACACTTACAGTACATGAGATCGGTTGTACTGATTCTACACTCTGCACTCTTTTGTGCAGATCCAGGTACCGGCCAGCAATAGAGATATTTAGAGCAATTATCTATTTTCTGGAGACACGAGGTATATCTGTCAGCGTTCGCAGATCCCGAGAGTCTTCTCTTAGCTCGTAGAGACGGTTTTATATTTTTCTCAAAACAGTTATATTATTTCTTTCAACCCATTATATGTAGTACTCTTTAGTGGTTCGTGAATTATGACACCAGACTCTGTGGTGGTTTTAGAGTTATTTATATAATTAGTTCGTGGCTCGGTTTATTTAATTGTTTATTACTTTATATTCGGAATTATGCATTGAAATCCATTGGAGTAAGTTTATTTTAAAATTATTTTATCATATTTAAATGGTTAATCAAAGAAAATAGTTAAGTGAACTCTAACATTGATTTGCCTAGTAAGTATGGTGTTAGGCATCATCGCAATCTCTAAGGTTGGAAATTTGAGTCAGCACACACATTATGACACTTTTAAATAGACCTTTAGAATGGTACGTTTCAGTTACGCGTATGATCATGCATAGGAACATGCCTATTTCACTTCTTTTTCTTTATTCTAATAATGGGCTGGATCCCACATTATGATACTTTTAAATAGACCTTTAGAAGGGTGCATTTCAGTTACGCGTATGATTATCCATAGGAACGTGCCTATTTTTCACTTCTTTTTCTTTATTCTAATAATGGACTGGACCACACATTATGACACTTTTAAATAGACCTTTAGAAGGGTATGTTTCAGTTAAATAGACCACTCATTATTGTGCCGGTTAAATCGTAAAATTATTTTTTAACACACTAAAATAACTGAATTATGTCTTTAAATTGGTCAAAAAAATACAAATAACAGAAATATCAAATCTCTAGTGCAAGTTAGGGACAGATAACTGGTTAACTGTCACTTTACCATTCTTTAAATTTCACATTAGAAAATATAAATAAAAAAATCCCACCATGTAAACATTTGATTACCAATAATTAAACCAAAAAAAAGAGTAAAGGGATTACTTCTCCTGTGGTCCCTCAATTATTAGTAAATTATTATTTTGGTCCTTGTAATTTCTAATTAAATACATTCAATCTTCAATTAACTGATATGTGTGCTTATTTTTTTGTCATTTTATGTAGGAAGCATATAATATTTGGACTATTTTTGGAATAATAGTACCGTAATATGGAGTAAGAATACAAGGTTAACATAACACACACACAAGTAATTAAGTGGTGGAATGGTTAATAATTATGACAAGTCTATGAATATTTAAATCAAACGGCTAAAAAATTGTACATTTCAATTAAGTAAAGGATGAATATGTTTAATCAGATATTACAAGAGCTAAAATTAAAATTCATTCGTCGATAACTAAGGACTAAAATTAGCCCTGCTCAAAAGGAAAAAAGAAACGATTACAGTGTTATAAAAGTTGTCCAGTATTTGTTTTCCTTTTTTTCCCCTCTTTTGAAATGGGATTTATGCAATATGTTATGTACTCAACAATATTCAGGTCAAACTATACTCATAACTCCCCTACGTATAAACTTTATAAATAGGAGAAATTGGCCAACTCTAAGCTCTCAACCATTATTCTCTAGTAGTCCAATTTAAAATATATACACCATGCCACTCACTGCTCTCTCCCACTTCAGCACCCACCCCCTTGCATGCAGTCCGTGGCGGCCGCGCCACCACCTTGTCCGCCGTTTACCTCCACCCTCCGCCGCGACCTTACACCACCAAATGATTACCCACTCAATGCCACCTGAAAAGTTAGAAGTGTTCAAGTCATTAGAACCTTGGGTGACCCAAAGCGTTCTCCCTTTCCTCAAGCCCGTTGAAAATTGTTGGCAGCCCAACGATCTCCTCCCAGACCCATGTCAACCGTTCGATGAATTCGTGGACAAAGTTCGGGCCCTCAGGCAACGAACTTGTGAACTTCCTGAAGATTACCTAGTAGTGCTCGTGGGAGATATGATAACTGAAGAAGCTTTGCCAACTTATCAAACATGGATTAATAATCTTGATGGGGTTCGTGATGACACTATGTCCGGTTCATCTCCTTGGGCTATTTGGAGTAGGGGTTGGTCGGCTGAGGAAAATAGACATGGAGATCTGCTACGAACATACTTATACCTTTCTGGTCGTGTTGACATGAAGATGATTGAAAGGACTGTGCAAAATTTGATTGGATCCGGAATGGTAAGTGTTTTCACTGTGTACAAAGCGTATAAGTTCCGTGCATTAACCTGGCTAAACTCTTTTGGGGTTTAGATAACTAAAAGAAAACAAGTAATCTTTTATAGTAATTGATTAAATTATACTATTAGAAAGCATGCATTTTGGTGTATGTGGTACGTAATTACTTTAATAAAAGGGGTGGTGATTTATATGATTCGTACAATTGTAGATTTTGCTTGGCAATGAATTTTGTTTGGAACAGAACTGCGTCATTGCATAGTTTACTTGCCAAGAGGCAAATAGATTAACCTCTGTCTTTTTAAAAATTTAAAACGCTTTTCTCTATTTTTACTAGTAAAGTTGTTAACAGGCCCGTTTAGGCAGTCTTTCATTCGGTGGATATATATAAAGCGCTTCATTTTAATTTATTCGGCACTATTTTCTTATTAACCTGTTTGAAAAAGATGGATATATAATTTTATATTTAAAAACAATAACTTTAAATTGCTTAAGTTATCCTTAGTGAGAAGCTTTATAGCCACACATATTTTGGCATATCTAAGATCACAAGTTTTAAAAGTCTTATAGTTACACAAATGTTATGGTATATTTAAGAATATCACAAATTTTAAATGTATTTACTTTTTAAACTTCGTACCAGAGTAAAAATATACCAAACAAATTGGAAAGAAGATGAAGGATTATTAACTTTAAAAAGGTAAATTTGGATTTTAAGTACTTAATTGGTCCACAGGGCCAGGGGCCCGTGCATCTTTCGTTTAAGTTCTGATATTGGAGTAATATCGGTAAATGTTGGATGGAAAAGAAGGCAGGTGCTATTGTACAAGTACGTTCCAAATAACTTATTCAACTTCACCTCTCAAGGGTTTTATCGAACAAGTTTGCTAAAAATTGATAATACTTTGATTTGGAAATGAACTTCAGCTAAATGGAAATATTGCGTTGTAGATCAAGTTTTGATGTTCTTGCTATCTATATTCTTATGGTGTGTTCATTAGTGATTGCAAACAAATTTACTCCTTAAGAGTTTAAAGTTTATGTACGTCGGTGTAATTTACACAACAAGCCACTTGTAAAGTTAGTATACATAAATCTCTACAATAAGTGTTTAGTATTTGTTAACCTGACAAAAATAATAATTAACTTGTTAAAATATGTTAAGCCATATCTATCGTGTAAAATAAATTATATTAATTATGTATGTAGCCACCTTAATTAAATTCTTGACTTTAGGATCTAGGAACTGAGAACAACCCCTACTTGGGCTTTGTGTACACATCATTCCAAGAACGAGCCACATTCGTGTCACATGGGAATACTGCTCGGCTTGCCAAAGAAGGCGGGGACCCAATATTAGCGCGCATATGTGGAACAATAGCAGCAGACGAAAAGCGTCACGAAAACGCCTACATCAAGATGGTTGAGAAATTACTGGAATTGGACCCAAATGACTCCATGCTAGCCATTGCTTATATGATGAAAAAGAGGATTACGATGCCTGCCCACCTAATGTACGATGGGTGTGATCAAGATCTATTCGAGCACTATGCTGCTGTGGCTCAAAGGTTAGGAGTGTATACAAGTCATGATTATGCAGATATACTGGAGTTTTTGATCGATCGATGGGCATTGGAAAAGCTTGATGGAATTAAGGATGAAGCAAAACGTGCGCAAGACTTTGTGTGTGGATTACCACCTAAGATAAAAAGGTTGCAAGAGAGAGCTGATGAGAGAGCTAAGAAGTTGGAGCTGCGTCAAGTGAAGTTTAGCTGGATTTTCAACAAGGAAGTGAGTATATAAAAGAGTTCATTTGTGATAAATGTACAAGATTAGCCACACGACCAAGTATTAAAGCTATGCTTAGAAATTGAAGTTGAAAATTTGTAATTGTTTGAATATGCAAATGTCCTAACTTGGTTGACTTGTACCAATACTAAATCTCATTTTGATAGCTGGTCGTATAATATACCATTAAAGTTACAACATGCTGATAAAAGAAGATTGGGATTTATAAAGGAGCGAATGAACCAGCGTTTTCTAATTACTACATTTAGTTTTTCTCTTTTACAAAAAGTTATTTTACATTAGAAAACGGGGAGGTAAAATGGTTAAACGATTTAATCTTGGGATTTCACATTCATGTTATGTTCTAAAATAGAGAACAGAATTTTCTTTTCTCCCCTCAAACTGAATCTAACAGCGGAATAACATAATATAACATGGAAATCAAACTTAAGCCTTTCAAAACATATAGTAATATTATTACATAATATGGAAATTAAACTAAATCCTTTGACAAGAGATATGTTTTGGCTTTAAAAACCACTCACATCATTATCCTACCAACATATTGTTTTATTAGTATCACTATTAAATATCCGGGAAAAAGCGATCAATAATTTGCGACCAATATTGGTCTGTCAAGAAAAACGACCAAAGTTGATCGCTAAATTGGAGAAAATTATTAAAAAATAATTGTAAATACATTAGCGACCAAGATTGGTCGCTTTTTGGTCACTAATGTGGTCAAAATATTGACCGGACTGGTCAGACCTTCTTGGTCAAAGAAATGTTGAAATTAGCGATCAACCTTGGTCGCTAAAGTGGGATCACGTTACAAAATTTTAATAATTATATTATTATTTTAAAATAATTATAAAATTTAAATAAATAAAATTTAAAATTAGCGACCAAAGTTGGTCGATTATAAAAGGCGAAGCAAATAGAGACCAACTTTGGTCGCTAATCTGGAACCCAGATATATAAATTTAATAATTATATTATTATTTAAATAAAATTATAAAATATTAATAAATATAATTTACAATTAGCGACCAAAGTTGGTCGCTTACGAAAGGGGAAGCAGATAGAGACCAACTTTGGTCGCTAATCTGGGACCCTGTTCTAACGTTTAACAATTATGTTATTATTTTAAATATTATATAAACTATAAAATAAATCTGATTCAAATTTAGCGACCAACTTTGGTCGCTAATTTTAATTTCTGGATCATTAGCGACCAAAGTTGGTCTCTTTTCAGGTAAACATTGGTCAAAATTAAAAATTACTTTTATATTTACTATCTAATAATATAAATGTAATCCGTAAACTTTTGTAATACAAGAGATTAATACACTAAAATATATTCTACATGCTATATATGTAGTTAGGATTTTACAACAACGCGTGTTATATATAAGAACATGAAGCGCTAGGAACACAAGGTCGGGTTATTTTAGGGATTGATACATATATACGCCTATCAAAGTATATATATATATATATTACAAACGACGTCTTGTTTTAAATATATACGTGTGTAAATTGATTAATCGACTTATAACTTACTCATATGTATCGTTGAATATTAAAAACAAAAATGCCTCGATTTATATCAATTAAACTATTATAATTGATTCATCGACTTATAACCTAGTGATGAATGAATGTAATTCATTAACTCTGTTATAATACAAATAATGAATACAATATCATATACTATAACATGCTATATATATAGTTAAAGCAGCACGAAGTGTGTGTTTATATATATACACACACTAACATATACTATAACAAGTTATATATACGTTATAGTATTACACTGACGTGTCTATGTGTGTGTGTCTATACATATATATATATATATATATATATATACTTTGATAGCCGTATATATGTATCAATCCCTAAAATAACCCGACCTTGTGTTCCTAGCGCTAGGAACATATGGTCGGGTTATTTTAGGGATTGATACATTTGTAAATTGATTAATCGACTTATAACATACTCATATGTATCGTTGAATATTAAAAACAAAATGCCTCGACTTATATCAATTAAACTATTATAATTGATTCATCGAGTTATAACCTAGTGATGAATGAATGTAATTCATTAACTCTGTTATAATACAAATAATGAATACAATATCATATACTATAACATGCTATATATGTTGTTAAAGCAGCACGAAGTGTGTGTTTATATATATACACACACTAACATATGTTATAATAAGTTATATATATGTTATAGTATTACAATGAAGTGTGTGTGTGTGTGCGTCTATATATATATATATATATATATATATTGGTTTATCAATTCACTAATTATTCGTACGTAGTAATGTATAAGATTGATCATCAATTACAATATAGTTTATGCGTGTGTATGAAATTACTCATATATTTAAATATAACTTAAAAAATTACTTTACTCTCCTATAATAATATATTAAAATTAATTTCTTAGTTAATAATTATTTATAATAAGTTTAGTTAAATAAAATAAATATTTATAGCTAATAATAATTTTTTATAGCTTAGAATATTTAAAGACCAAAAATAGCGACCAACTTTGGTCGCTATTCCAAAAAACAGAGTCAAAAACGGGTTTTCCCCTCCATTTTTCATATTATCTCCCCAAAATTTCCCCAACCCTCTCTTTCCCTCCCCTTCGCTCCTGACCACTCCCTCGCTATACATTTGCTGCCGCTGGACCACTGCTGCCACCGGAGGACTGCCGCCGCCCCACTGCTGCCGGACCACTGCCGGCCACCACCACCGCCACCCCCCTCTCTCTCTCCTTCTCCACATAAAAAGAACCAAGGTTAGAATTATAACCTTGAATCTTTGGTATTTCTAGTGTGTGTGTGTGTGTTACAATATTTGATGTATTGTAGTTTATTATTTCAATTAGTGTTTCAATCCTTTATCATTGTATTTTATTGACGATTAGGGTTTAGGTCTTGTTTTAATTAGTTTTGTTAATTAATTTAATAACTAATTAGTTTAATTAGTGTTGAATTTAGATTAGTTAGATTTGAATTGTACTTTGTATTGTCTTGATAGTTTAGTTAGAATTTAGGGTTTAGGATATGAATTGAAATTTTTGGATATGAATTGGACTTTTGTGGAAATGAATTGAGCCTTTAGGATATGAATTGAACCTTTAGGATATGAATTGAGCCTTTAAGATATGAATTGAACCTTTAGGATATGAATTGCACTTTTGTGGATATGAATTGAACCTTTAGGATATGAATTTAACTTTTGTGGATATGAATCGAACCTTTAGGATATGAATTGCACTTTTGTGGATATGAATTGAACCTTTAGGATATGAATTGAACTTTTGTGGATATGAATTGAGCCTTTAGGATATGAATTGAACCTTTAGGATATGATTTTCACTTTTGTGGATATGAATTGAACCTTTAGGATATGAATTGAACTTTTGTGGATATGAATTGAGCCTTTAGGATATGAATTGAACCTTTAGGATATGAATTGAACCTTTAGGATATGAATTGCACTTTTGTGGATATTAATTGAACCTTTAGGATATGAATTGAACTTTTGTGGATATGAATTGGACCTTTAGGATATGAATTGAACTTTTTGTGTATGAATTGAACAATATGAATTATCCTAATCGACGGGGACTGCGGGAGGGTTTTGTAGAAGGGGCTGATGACTTTATTAGACATGCAATGAAACTTCCACCAAGAATAACTTGGACACAGTACCTGGGAGAGTGGATCTTCAATTGTTGTTCTCATTAGTGACAATGATGATAAGAAGACAATGGCATGCATTTCAAACAATGATGGTGTAGGTAGGAATTTAACATTTCCTAAGAAGATAAAAGAAGAGGTTATATAGAAATTCTCTACTTCATTTTCCAAGAGGAAAATAAGTTTAATTGAGAGTGACAATATTGATGGTAAGNATGAAAATGCTAATCAAAAGAATTAAAGATAAAACATTTTTCTTGGAAGAGAAGGATGTTGAAATCTGGATGAACGTGATATGTGCACGTTATATGCAACAGATTTCTCCAAACTTCTCTTCCTTGGAGAAATCTGCTGCTTATAAAGTGCACATTATCGCGTTCATGCAGAGTTCAACATCCTTCTCTTCCAAGAAAAACGTTGGTACCTTATAGGA
>ML297047.1:2098-19425 GCA_005239495.1 Nicotiana undulata | reverse complement strand
GGGAGCGGGCCGTACGCCACGGCGGATTGAAAGGTGCACTTTTGGGACAGGCCGGTCGATCCCTGGCAGTGCACAGAGATGATATTATTTAAAATGCACTCTTGGTACGGGCCGTTCAATCCTCGGCAGTGCATGGACGAAGTTGTACTAAGTTATGATATGGTCACATTGAAAGACGCACTTTTGGGTTGGGCCGATCGATCCTCGGCAGTGCGTAGATATGGTTATGGTAAGCATGCACTTTTGGGACGGGTCGGTCGATCCCCGGCAGTGCATAGCTATTTTTCCTTATGACTCCGGCCGGTTGTCTTATTCCTGTGTGCGCATGATTATGTGGCATTGTTTCATGGATGTTGACTTGTGTGAGATATTTTGGGGGAAAGAAAGTGGCCATTGTTATTGTTCCAGTATTTTTCTTGGATTTCTGTGTTTTGTACATAATTGCTACTCACTGTCTTACATGCCTACTGCCTTTATTTTATCATTGTTATATCATATTGTTGGACCTTAGTGAGTGTCAAGTCGACCTCTCGTCACTACTTCTTCGAGATTAGACGGGATACTCACTGGGTACATATTTATTTAATATGTACTCATGTTGCACTTATGTACTTAACTGTACAGGATTTGAGGCTGGTGCACCTGGTTATAAGACCGGATCTAAATAGCGACCGTAGCGGACTTGACTTCACGGTGAGCTGCTTCCTCTGGCGATCCCCAACAGCACCATGGAGTTTCATTTACTTTTGTTTCCCGTCTATTCATGCAGACAGCGGGATTGTACATATTATTACCCTTTGTATATTCCGTTAGTATAGTATGCCCATGACACTCGTGACACTAGTACTAGCGCACACGTAGTGGTGGTTTTGGGATTTTTGGGTTGTACATATATGTGCTTGTATGTTTAGCTCGCATTTCTTTATTGTATCTACCACTGAGTTGTTACCTTTCGATATCTTGACTTAACTTGTAAAAAAAATGATAAATGGGTGTATAACTGAATCAAGTTAAGAGAAGCACTTAGTGGAATTTACGTTGGCTTGCCTAACCCCGTCGTTAGGCGCCATCACGTCCTGGTTTAGGATTCTGGGTCGTGTCATTAGGGATCGTGATGGCCCCTAACACCATACTTGCTAGGCAATCCAATGTTAGAAATCGAATAATTTATTTCCTTAATTAATTACTTAAGCATAAATAAATAACTTCCAAATGAACTCAGTTAGAATACTTCCCAACGATCATGAAATAAAATAATAATAATAATAATAACCAACTAATTAAGACGAACCACAAACTAATTTCATAAAAATCTCTAAGACTACCCAGGGTCTGGTGTCACAGTCCACGAACTACTAAAGAATACTACAAATAATGGCTGAAAGAAATAGTGTAAATGTTCTGAATAATATAAAACAGTGTATGTAATATAAGAGAAGACTCTCGGAATCTGTGAACGTCGGCAGATGTACCTCGTGTCTCCAAATGAATCGGTGGTCGTCCTGAGGTTCTCTACTGCGGACTAGTACCTAGATCTGTGCAAAAGAGCACAGAGTGTAGTATCAATACAACCGACCCCATGTACTGAGTAAGTGCCGAGCCTAACCTCGGCGAAGTAATGACGAGGCTTAGGCGGGGCTTTAACTATACATATATATATATACAGGAAGGAAATCTAAACTCAACAATTCAATTACTACACCATAATAAAATAGCACAATCGCCTCTTTCACACCTCAGCTATAACCAATACTCAACAAAATTTCCAAGTTTTCAAACTTTCTCTTTGAATAAAGTAGTGCCAAAATAGGAAAATAGTAATATAAAATAGAAAGTTTCAAATCTTTGTTTTTCTAAAAACAAAATATTAAAAATAAACATTTAGCCTTTCAAATCTTTATTTTCTTTGAAAATCAGTAAAAATATAAATGTCCTCCCTTATAGCTCCTTGTTGCGGCGTGCGATCCGCTCTCACTTGTCCTCCCTTATTTCTCCTCCCTAAATATATCACTCTTATTGCTCCTGTTGCGGCATGCAACCCGATCCCACCTTTCCTCCCTTATCACTCCTTGTTGCGGCGTGCAACCCGCTCCCACCAGACATATCATATCAATTTATTCATAAAGAATTTCACAATTCAGGACAAGACTTTCAAAATATTGTTATTTCCACAATTTCAAACCGAAAATCATATAGCTCGTAAGCTTTAACCAATATCATTTCACCATAAAACCAACCAGAATATAAGTAAACACCGTAACGCTGTCAATCCAGCTCAATCTTTATATGCTATGATAAACTCAAAAGAACAGCCAACATTTTTAACACACTTACAACAACAAATGGAGATAACTCAATGAAACCCAATAACCACGCGAACCTCAACAATTATAAATAATAAACTGCATTTTTCTCATAACCTCATCAATAACCTCTCAACCAAAAAACCAACAAAGATATCAAAATATATACATTTATTCCATAAAACAATACCAAACCTCTCAGCCATATTTATATCACAAGGAGACCAGCTCAAATAACCAATACCCTTCCAAATAATCACAACAATAACTAACCACAATTCAACAAGGCCAAATAGTCATAGAAACAATAATGAACATATAACAGTTAAGACAATAATCAAATAAGTGGGTAACGGGAAAAGGGATCATGCTTAACAAACAATTTGGGTGGTGCATAGATACTCGTCACCACACCTATACACCACTCCCATGAATTTCACATAGCAAACAAGTGGGGAGACCTATTCCCTCAAGCCAAAGTTAGACCAAACACTTACCTCAATTTCGCAGGCCACTCACTGCTTAATTATTGCTTTTCCTTTTGAATTCACCTCTAATTTGCTCGAGTCTAATCAAATTAACTTAATATCATTAACTAATGCTAAAGGAACTAGCTTTATAAAAAATATAATTTTTCCTAAGTTTTCTCAAAAAAAGTGAAAACCCGACCCTGGGCCTGCTTGGTCTTAACTCGGGGTTCGGACCAAATTACATTTATCCATTCACCCACGAACCCAAATATGCTATTAGTTTTGAAATCCGACCTTAATTTGATATAAAAATTCAATTTTTACAAAACTCCCTAATTCTACCCAAATCCTAGATTTTTACCATGAAAATCCATTGTTTTTGCTTTAAAAGTGATGCAAAATAATAAAGAATTGAAAGAACAAGGTTTGGAATTGATTACCTATGAATTGGGGATGAAGATTGTTGAAGAAAATTCGTTTATAGGGCTGGAACTTTGAAAATTTGGAGAAGAAAGTGTTATGTCCGTTCTTTAACAGATATTTATATTAGCTGGGCTGGGCAACTGTGCGATCGCACAGTGTAAGGGAAAATTGTGATGTGCGTTCGCATGGGGAGGGGTGCGATCGCACAGGGTATTTGACCTCCCCTTCCCCCAAGCTTGATTTGCTCAGTGCGTTTGCACTGTAGGAGGTGCGATCGCCCAGCTTAGCCAGGTTGTGCTCCGCGATCGCAAGCACTATGATGCGTTCGCACAGGATAAAAAACAGGCCTAACATTTTACTCTGTGCAATCGCGGACTTCCCTATGCGATCGTACAGGTCAAAATACCTGGACACCAGATATTGAAAAACCAGCAGTTATTTTCAAGTGTAAAACACCCCGTGGCTTATCCGAAACTCACCCGAGCCCCCGGGGCTCTAAACAAATCATGCACGCAAGTCTAAAAACATCATACGGACTTGCTCGTGCGATAAAATCTTGAAAATAACATGTAAATCTATTAATTAAACCTCAAAACTCATCATTTTCATCAAAAACTCTTAAAGTTCATAATTTCTCAACCGGACGTCCGAATCACGTCAAATGAACTCCGTTTTTCACCAAATTTCACAGTTAACCTTTAAATATCATAACAAAGTTGTACCGGGCTTCGGAACCTAGATACGGACCTGATACCAATGATTTTTAGCATTATTTCTTTTCTTTAATTCATGAACATTTCAGCAAAACAAGTTCTTTCAAAAATTAATTTCTAAGGCTTGGGACCTCGGAATTCATTTCCGGGCATACGCTCGAGTTCCATATTTTACTGCGGACCTCCCGGGATCGTCGGAACACGGATCTGAGTCCGTTTACTTAAAATGTTGACCAAAGTCAACTTTTATCAAATTTAAATTCTAAAAATCACTATTTCTCATATTTTTCACATAAAAGCTTTCCGGTTTCACGCCCGGACTGCGCACGCAAATTGAGGTATTTAATTTTAGTCTTTTTATGGCTATTAAGCATGGAACGGAGTCTAATTTTATAAAATGACCCCTTGGGTCATCACATAATTTGTGTTTTGAATTGAGGAAGATGTGGATTTTGAAAGAAAATTTCTAAAATGAAAAATCATGATTTGAGGGACCAAATGATATCAAAATTTGATAAAATTTATATAGTTGAACTCGTATCGGAATGGGTATTCGGATTTTTATAAAACTTGACTGGTTCCGAGGTGCGGGCTTGGGGGTCGACTTTTGGGTCGATTTTTATATTTTTGTAAAGATTGAAACTTTATTATCCGGAATAGTTCCTTACAAATTTTATGTGTATTTTGAAGTTGTTTTGGTTGATTTTGAGCCGTCCGAAGGTCTTTTCGCCCGAGAAGTCCTTTTTAGAGTATCGGGTTGTCGGCGTCGAGGTAAGTATCTTGCCTAACCTTGTGTGGGGGAATTTCCCCTTAGGATTAGAGTCTTCTATGTTGATTGTATCCCGTGTACGCAAGTTGACGAGTGCGTACCTGGACCTATTTGCAAATAGGTTGGCCTTTTAGGATTCTTAGGTCATTATACGTCTGTGTATAAAGTCGTAATTTCTATGATTGCCTTCTTGATTGCTAATTTCATCCTTTCTTGCTTAAATTAGAATTTCTTTCTTTTAGATCTCCCTTGTTGTTATTTGATCTTAATTGAATTAACTGAATATTTTACCTCTTTTACTATCATACTATATTTTCTTCACAAACTGTCTAATTGACTAGAATGAGTATTACTTGCCCTATAATTGTTTAGCTGTAATTGGAATATCTATACGTTGGTGTCAAGCATGCATGTGAGTCGTATATTGTGATTTATATGATTTCCTCTTAAGTGCTACTTAGGTTTAGTTAGATAATTATCCATGTTGATGGTATTTCCTTGGTGTTGCCTATTACTGATTATTGGTTCAAGCTGGGTTTTATTTTGTGAAGCTAAGTGTTTAAGCGAGATTGGTTATAGTTGTTTAACTTGCTGAGATGATTTGGTTTCTTATTGTTGACTTTAATATTGTGGATTCGTTGTTATGTCTTGTTTCTCTCTGTTTAAGTTGTGTTCTTTACGCTCATTATTTCCTTTCGGTGGTTATTCCTTGTGAATGAGTTCTATTGTGCTGGTGACTTAAGTTCTTGATTTGATTGGTCGTCGTACATAGCATTTCTATCTTTTGTTGCCTTGTGAGTGTTGTGGCGATGTACGATGTTTATGTCTTGTTGTGGTTGCTATTTCTGTTGGTTGCATTGCAAATTTAAATTGGGACTACAGACGTATTCCGGGAGCTTTCCCCCTATACTGCATTGCATATTTAAATTGGGACTACGGACGTATTTCGAGATCTTTCCCCGTGTACTGCATTTCATATTTAAATTGGGACTATGGACGTATTCCGAGAGCTTTCCCCATGTACTGCATTGCATATTTAAATTGGGACTACAGACGTATTCCGGAAGCTTTCCCCATGTATTGCATTGCATATTTAAATTGGGACAACGGACGTATCCCGGGAGCTTTCCCTCTGTACTGCATGACAAATTCTGAGCTATGGACGGAGTTCCGGTAGATTTATTTTGAAGAGATTGTGATCGAAAGATATATATATTGAAAAGTATAGCTGAAAAACATTTATCTTGAAGAAAACTATGTCTAAAGAATTTTTATTTCAAAGGTATATTTGAAAAGTATTTGTCTTGCAAAAAAAACGATGTAGAAAGGCATTTATTATGGAAATATATTTGAAACCATTTATTTTGAAGGAACTATGTTTTCGAAGATTTCTCTTTCTAAAAATATATATATTCGGAGAAAGTATATTTCAAAGGAACTTTCTATTTGAAATGACTACATTCAAAGCTTTTAATATAAACTTACGGCTGAAGGTTCACACTCAAAGTATTTTCCAAAAACACTTGGGGTTGTTAGCTAATGCCTGACGTGGAAACTGTTGGAGTGCTGAATTATTACTTGTTCTTGCCGTTTGGTGCTTTTCGATTTTTGGTTTGTACTTTCATCTATCATGTATGTGTATTATTATGATGTTCCATTGTTGTTTGTTGTATTTCCTTCCGCATTGTAGGTGTTTTGTTACTTACTATATTGTGTAGTCATTAGTTAGAGGTCGTATTCTGTCATTTCCATATTTATGTCTGTGTTACTTATTAGACCAGTGGTGTCTTGACTAGTCCTCGTCACTACTTCACCGAGGTTAGTCTTGATACTTATTGGGAACCGCTGTGGTGTGCTCATAATACACTTCTGCACATTTGTTTTGTGCATATCTAGGTGTTGATTCTTAGTAGCTGCGTGGATCATTGCCGAGGAGACTCAAGGTAAACTTGTTGCTGCGTTCGCAGGCTTCGGAGTCACCTTCCTACTTTTATTCAACTGTTCTTACTTAATTCTAAACAGTTGTATTTAGAAGTTGTTGTAAAGTTTGTAGAGATTATGACTTGTATTACCGGTTTTGGAAAATTGTAATTTCTGTCAAGATTTCTATATCGAGAAAGTTAGATTTCCTTTATCACTGTTGTTATTCAGTAAATGTTAGGTTTACCTAGGTGCCATCACGATACCCAATGGAGGGAAATTTGGGTCGTGACAAGTTAGTATCAGAGCTCTAGGTTCATAGGTGCTACGAGTCATAAGCGAGTTTAGTAGAGTCTTGCGGATCGATACGGAGACGTCTGTACTTATCTTCGAGAGGCTACAGAACTATTAGGACAATTTCACTTCTTTCATTCCCATCAAGCGAGTTCCTTTATCTTGAAATTTGAAATTTATTGTTCCGTTCTCTCACCGATGGTGAGGTTACGAACTACGGTTCCTGATGACGTTACCCCGAGGCGGATGTCGCTAGGGGTAGAGGCATAGGTTGACAAGAAGCACGCGCCGCAGTTAGGAAACCTACCAGAGTAGCCGTTGAGGAGCCGCCGCCAGCAGTCCCGGTTAGGGAACAAGTACCAGAGACGCCTATTGTTACGCCCGAACTTCAGGAGACCGGGGCGCAATTTCTGAGTATAATTGGTACAATGACTCAAGTCGGATTGATTCCAGGTGCACTAGCTACTCCACAGATCAGGGGAGGAGTTCAGAATCCCGCAGCCTACACTTCAGAGCAGCGAGATCACGTTGGTCAGGTTCTGTTGGCCCATGCCACTGAATGGGTTTTGAAGATTGACAAAAGGTGTCAAGTTGAACCAGGTCCATTATAGCATACACATCTGAATGAAGCAGTTGGAACAAGAATCGTACNCCATGTCACTGAATGGGTTTTGAAGATTGACAAAAGGTGTCAAGTTGAACCAGGTCCATTATAGCATACACATCTGAATGAAGCAGTTGGAACAAGAATCGTACAAGTCTAGGAGATATCAGTGATTGTTGAGTATCAAAGAACTAAGAGAATGTCTCCGAATACGAAAAGGTTGCAAACTGATAGAGATGACAGAAGTTGATTTCTGCTAGGACAGAAATAGAGGAAGGAAGTTGAGTTACAATCAAACTCGTTTACCAAGGAAGAGTTGGATCAGAATTGAATCATGGACTCAACAAACGGACTCTATAAATAATCAATGTATTACTGCTGAAAGAAGTGACGCACAAGTACTAAAGTGAATCAAGATCTGAAGCAAAAGTTACAGAGATATTTTGCAAACAGAATTGTTGTGCGATACAAAGGCTACAGTTCAACTAGAAGAAGAAATTCCATTTTTTGTGTATTGAGTCTAGTTGATTGTAGTAAGAGTTTTAACATTGTATCTTTTCAGCTTACGTAGAAGCAATTATAATAGGTACAAATTGTTCAAGTTAGAGTTAGCTAGAAATCTGTAGAAATTAGCTAGAGGCTAGTTGATACAAAGAGGATTAGAGTTAGTCCTAGGATTACAAAAGAGTTTATTTTGTAAGTCCGTTTTGGCTCAGAGTTTTAGTGAAGAGTTTGAGCAAATCCTACTGAGGAGTAGGTCGTGGTTTTTTCACCTTTTGAGCCAGGTGTTTTCCACGTAAAAATCCCTGTGTCTTTACTATTACTGCTTAATTATTCCGCAAACAGTAGTAAGTAGTAGACTAAGAAGAACCAGGTTCTTCTTATTAGACAGCACTCGAAAATTGGGTACTGCACAATTAACTTATAATATTGTGTAGTATTGAAGTCTAAAACATCAATTGGTATCAGAGCAGGTTATCCTTGAAGAGGCTAACACCTAGGAAAAGATCAAGATGAGTGCACCACCTGGGAACTGGGAAGGTCAATCAACTGCAAGGCCACCACTCTTCAACTGCCAGTACTATTCTTGGTGGAAGAATAGAATGAAAGATCACCTTATTGGAGAGGACTATCAACTCTGGGACATAGTCACTGATGGACCACTTGCAATTATGAAGAAAATTGTTGAAGGAGTAGATGTGCCTAAGACTAGGGTTGAGTGCACAGCTGAGGATCTGAAGAAATGGGAGAAGAATGCCAAGGCCAAGAAGTGGCTAGTGGGTGGACTAGGCCCAGATGAATACATCAGAATCCAAAGTTGCACCACTGCTAAGGAAATCTGGGATACTCTACAAGTGGCTCATGAAGTAACAGCTCAAAAGAAGAGGTATAGAGTTACATTGCTATACTCTCCGTATGAAAACTTCACTATGAAGGAAGGAGAAACAATTCAGGAGATGTACACAAGGTTCACAACCTTGACTAATGAACTCAAGTCTCTTGGAAGAATCATCCTTGAAGAAGACAAGGTTTAGAAGATTTTGACAAGGGTTCTGCCTATCTCCTGGGAAAGCAAGATAACTGCCATCCAGGAATCCAAAAATATGGCAACCCTTAGACTAGAGGAGTTGATTGGCAACCTTACTGCTTATGAACTCAAAAGGCAGACCATGAAAATGGATGCCCCAGAGAAGGAAAGAAGTCTAGCACTAAGGATCACAGAGGGAGCAGATCTGGAGGATGATGAGATGGCCATGATCACCAAAGAATTCAGAAACTTTCTCATGAGGAAGAAAGGCATCTCTAGAGGGGGAAACTTCAACAAGGCAAAGGCTCCTGAAAGGCCAGCTAATGAGGGATGCTACAAGTGTGGAAAAACTGATCATCTCATCAAGAACTGCCCCCAGTGGGAAGTAGAATGGAGGAAGGAGAGATATGAAAGAAAGAACAGGAAGAAAGAATTGGTCCAACCCAAGAAAACTACTACAAAGGCTATGGTTTCTGCTTGGGGGGAAAGTTCATATGAAGAATCAGAAGATGGTGAGACAGAAGATCAAGCTCTCATGGCAATTGGAGACTATGATGAGGAGACTTATGAAGAACCACATGTAAGTATCTCACATCTTAAAACAAAAATAAAGTTTCTATCTAAGTAGAAACTCTTTTAGTTGCTACTTGACTTCATTGATGGTTCTGAGGAGACAACTAAATAGAAAGATCAACTATCTAAAGAGTGTGCAATGCTGAGAGAAAATGCATGGACCTGGAAATAAGGGTCAGTGAATCTGAAAAGAAAACCATTGTCTTGATGAACCAGGTTCAACCACTCGAAACTGAGATTCTAGAACTAAAATCTGAAAATTTAAAATTAAGACTAGGATCCAGTAAAAAGCTAGTTGATCAATCTCATGCTAAGTTAGAAGAAGACTTAGGTAAACTAAAAGATAAAATGTATGCCAAAGATGAGCAAAGAAGATCTCTTAAAGAAGAAATTGGCAAAGTCAAACATGATTTTGATAAAACACGTAAGTGGAATAAGTCTTCTGATGCTTTAATATGGCTCCAAGAGAATCATAGTAGCAATCGGAGAGGGCTTGGTTTTGGGAGTCAATTGCCTAAGTGGGATCCCAAAAGCAAGTATCTCACTCTCCCTGAAAATAAAATTTGCACCCATTATGGGAAAACTGGCCACTCTAAATATGAGTGTTCTGTAAAAGAAAAGGCCAGTCAGAAAAATGAGATATTCATTAAAAAGAAAAACTAGCTACCAAACCGGGCCAGAAAAAATCCGACTCATCCATTCTCTCATGGAAACGGACCCAAACTAGTTTAAGTTCTTAAAACTAACCCCTGATTTTCTTTTGAAGGTACAAGTGAAGGGAAGCATCCAATTTTAGTTTTTGGATAGTGACTGCTCTAAGCATATGACAGGGAACAAGGAACGGTTCATTTCACTTGAAAACCTCAAAGGAGGAAATGTCTCCTTTGGAAACGGAAAGAAAGGTGAAATAATAGGGGTCGGCAAGGTAGGTAAAGATGACACACATTCAATTGAACATGTGTATCTGATAGATGGCTTGAAATATATCCTAATCAGTGTGTCACAACTATGTGACAGAACCTTGTCGCTTTTACTTCCACAAAATGTTTTGTGATCAACTTGCTTACTGACAAGATTGTTTTGCAGGGAAAAAGAATGAACAATATCTATGTCATTGACTTGTCCACACTATCTGACAATGAACTCACT
The DNA here is from genome assembly GCA_005239495.1 of Nicotiana undulata. Taxonomy (NCBI): domain Eukaryota; kingdom Viridiplantae; phylum Streptophyta; class Magnoliopsida; order Solanales; family Solanaceae; genus Nicotiana; species Nicotiana undulata. The sequence continues at coordinate 8,679 of ML297047.1, read as the reverse complement.
TGCCTTAGTGTGTTGGACAGTGATCCCTCACTGTGGCACAAAAGACTTGGTCATGCAAGTCTAACTCAACTTAACAAGCTGGTCTCTAAGGACTTAGTGGTAGGGCTTCCTAACATTAAGTTCAAAGAAGACAAGGTTTGTGAGGCATGTGCAAGGGGGAAGCAGGTAAGGTCTTCTTTCAAAAGTAAGAAAATGGTCAGTACCACCAGGACGTTGGAACTGGTTCATATGGATTTGTGTGGTCCCATGAGAACTCTAAGTAGAGGTGGGAAGAGATATGTGATGGTGCTAGTAGATGATTTCTCAAGGTTCACTTGGACCTTATCCTTGGCATCTAAGGATGAAGCATTTTAAATGTTCACCTCATTTGTCAAGAAGAATCAGAATCAATTAAGACATCAAATAGAATCCATTAGACCTGACCATGGTACTGAGTTTGAGAATGCTAAGTTTGCTGAGTTCTGTGATGAACATGGTGTGAATCACAATTTTTCTGATCCTAGAACCCCACAACAAAATGGGGTTGTTGAAAGGAAAAACAGAACTCTTGAAGACATGGCAAGAACCATGCTTCTATCAAGCAAACTACCTAACAGCTTCTAGGCAGAAGCAATTAACACTGCATGTTATATTATAAATAGATGCATGACCAGACCTCTGGTAGAGAAAACTCCCTATGAATTACTTAAAGGGAGAAATCCCAACATATCCCATCTTAGGGCTTTTGGATGCAAGTGTTATGTGCATAATAATGGCAAAGATTCTTTAGGAAAATTTGATCCTGGAAGTGATGAGGGAGTGTTCTTGGGATATTCTACACATAGCAAAGCTTATAAAATATACAATTAAAGAACTATGTATGTAGAAGAAAGTGTACATGTTGTCTTTGATGAAACTAACACTTTATCTGTGAGACAGGAAATAGAAGATGAGGAGCTTGGACTGGTGAGGAGTAATGACTACATTGAAGCACCTATGGCAGATGGACCAGGTTCAACAACCCCACGCAACTCGACAAGAGGATCATGAAAATACTGGTCCTGATCCTGTTCCACAGCAACAAGACAACATGGAACAATCCAGAAGTGAACAAACGGTTCTCAAACCACACAGATATCAGAGTTCTCACCCTCTTGAGAACATCATAACAAACTTTAGATCTGGAATCAAAACTAGATCCTCCTTGAAAAATCTGTGTGCGTTTGATGCATTTATATCCTTGATTTAACCAAAGAACATTGTTGAAGCCCTGAAAGATGCTGACTGGGTAACTGCTATGCAAGAGGCGCTGAATCAATTTGAGAGAAGTCAAGTATGGCACTTGGTACCCAGGTCACTAGACAGATCAATAATTGGCACCAAGTGGGTCTTCAGGAATAAACTCGATGAGGATGGAACTGTTACAAGAAACAAGGCAAGACTGGTTGTTCAAGGATACAGCCAATAATAGGGAATTGATTATGATGAGACCTTTGCCCCTGTGGCAAGATTGGAGGCAATCAGACTTCTGATAGCATTTGCTGCACACATGGAATTCACTTTGCATCTGATGGATGTCAAGAGTGCCTTTCTCAATGGCTATTTGAAGGAAGAGGTGTTTGTAAAATAACCTCCTGGTTTTGAAAGAAAAGAATCACCTGATCATGCATATAAACTTGACAAGGCTCTCTATGATCTCAAGCAAGCACCTAGAGCTTGGTACGAGAGATTGTCAAAATTCCTGCTGGAACATGGGTACAAACGAGGCAAAATAGACAGTACTTTGTTCCTAAAGGAAAGGGGGAAAGATCTTTTGATTGTACAAATATATGTTGATGATATCATATTTGGGGCAACAACTAAGAAGCTCAGCAAGAAATTTGCTACATTAATGGGGAGTGAATTTGAAATGAGTATGATGGGTGAGCTAACATTTTTCTTAGGCCTGCAAATCAAACAAACTCCACATGGAACAATGATTCATCAACAGAAGTATGTGAAAGAACTCCTCAAGAAGTTCAAAATGGAAGATTCAAAGGAGATAGATACCCCAATAGCCACAGCTACAAAATTGGATGTGGATGAACCTGGTTCATCCGTTGATCAGAAGACGTACAGAGGGATGATTGGGTCTCTACTATATCTTACTGCAAGTAGACCTGATATTGTGTTCAGTGTGGGACTATGTGCTAGGTTTCAAGCCAATCCAAAGGAGTCCCATCTCACTGCAGTAAAAAGAATTTTGAGATATCTGAAGGGCACCACTGATTTGTGCCTTTGGTATCCTAAAGGTAGTAATTTTAACCTTGTAGGATATGCTGATGTTGATTATGCAGGTTTCCTGATTGACAGGAAAAGTACTTCAGGCATGGCTCACTTTTTGGGCTCCTGCTTTGTCTCTTGGGCCACCAAGAAACAAAATTCAATAGCATTGTCTACTGCTGAGGCTGAATATGTGGCTGCAGCCTCTTGCTGTGCCCAGTTGCTATGGATCAAGCAACAACTCCTGGACTTTGGTATAGATGTGGGATGCATTCCTATTTACTGTGATAACACTAGTGCAATTAGTATGACTAAGAACCCGGTTCATCACAAGAGAACTAAGCACATAGATGTTAGGCACCATTTCCTGAGGGATAATTATGAAAAGGGGATGATCTCAATCGAATTCTGTGCCACTGATCATCAAATTGCTGATATATTTACCAAAGCATTGAGTAGGGAGCATTATGAGAGAAACATGCTTGAATTAGGGATGATTAAGATCACCTAATTGAAAAACAAAAAGAAAAAAGGGAAGTTTTCTGGCTAGAAATTTTAATTAGGTACTTAATCAGATTAATCATTGCTCAGTACTATGTCTTTATTGCCATACTCTTCTGCCATGTATTAATATGATTCCCTAGTTGCTAATGATGTTTCTCTATTTTTGTAAATTGAGGCAAAATAAAGATTTTTAACAGGATGAACCTGGTTCATCCATGCTGGTTTACATGACTGACAAGGTACGTTCTCATCTCCATACATGTATTAATTCAAGTACAGTCATACATGAGCAGGACTCTATCCACTTATGGTTCAGTTCAAATTCTCGTACTTACCCAAATAATGAACCAGTTTCAAGAAGCTCTTTCACATTAAATTAGCCTAGTTTTAGGGGGAAAGAAATGGTCTAATCAATGTTCAATCACTGACAGTCCTTAATCGACTAGTATCCTACTTGTGTTAATACACTTCCGTCATAATCAACCCAGCCACAAGTTATAAATAGGCCATCATTACCCAATGTGAATAAAGCAATAGACGAACCTTGTTCAAGTCACTCAACACTCAAATCTTTACTACCTTTTACCCTCTCTTCTTTTTCTCTCAAAAATTTAATACCATGTCATCTGCTTCATCTGATTCTCAAAATCGTGACTAAGATGAAGGAGTATATGAGTCTGATTCTCCACCGGTCACCTGAAACCCTTGAATACCATGATGCTCCTAAACATACACCAAACCCTACCCCAGTCCCAAAACCCTGTCGTGTCAAGGTTCTTGCACGAAAATCTGTGGCTCTAGGTAAACGAGCAAAGTTCTTGGAAGATTTATTACAGGCTGAAGAAGAACCGAAACCAGATTCGTCCAGTGAATCGTTCAAATCAGCACATGAAGATGATGCACCTGGTTCGTCAAGTGCTGAGAAAGGTAATACTGAAGTTACTTATGTGTTAAATTCTGAAAAATAGATTTGTGCTGGTAGGGTCTGTGGTGGATGTGGAAGTGCCAATTAGGCAAAGAAAAACTGGGAAAATTCTTGAGAATGAGGGAGATGCAGGTGTGAGGGGATCTGGGAAGGATGGTTCCACATTTGAAATTTGTGGCCCCATTCTTAAGAATCTTAAAGATGATGTCGTAGTGATAGGGGGAACTAATGAAGTTGAGGAAGTTGTTGCTGGATTAGAAAAGCTAATGAAGGATATAGATGAACGCGTTTCTTCTGGGGAAGAAACCTTGGCTGAGAGACTGAAGAAAATAGGGGACTCATACAACCCCAAGAAGAGAAGGACTCAGAAGTCCATCAAGTCTAAAGCCTCAATTTCCTCAAAGAAAAGGAAAACTGATGAGTCTGTTGGTGTACCTATTCCAAGGTACGAGCTACGAGAAATATTGTTCGAGAAGAAGAGGAGAAGCTGGAAAAAGCTCTGCAAGAGAGCAAAAGAAAGAAGGTTGAGAAAGGGAACGCGAAAGTGGGGGAGCCTGTTGAGACTATTGCTATTGATGAGGTGTTGGACCTGGTCCAACAAGAAGAAGAGGTTGCTCCAGTGGTGATCAAGACACCCAATCCCAAAATGGCTAAGACTTCCACAAATAAGTCAGCACCTGTTTTTGCTACCACCGTGAGTACATCTACGAGGACAAGGTCTAAAGTAAAGTCAAAGAAGAAAGTTCAGATTGTTGAGAGGGATGATGATCCTGAATGGAGTGGAAGATGAAGAGAAGGAGGTTGGAGAAGTGTCGATTGACAGAGTTGCCATGTTTGGCAAGAGACATATATTGAAGGGAAGTTATTGAAGGATTTGGAGGAGCCGGGTATGAGGTACTTAGTGGATTTTCTGGCAGCGCAAGGCTGGAAGGACATGGTCCTTCGTATGGAAGGCAGGCTGGTCAGAAATGAGGTTGTGGAGTTCATGGGGAATGCAACTGTGATTGGAGGAAGGGTTACATCATTTGTTAGTGGAGTTGAAGTATCCTTTGACGCTCAAGAACTGGGAGTCATTCTAGACATTCCATCTGAGGGCTATGACGACTATACAAGGCAGAGATGGCCTTGCTTGGATGGAATGGCCTCAGCACTCAACATCACCAAATTATTTTGTGACAATGAAGAGGAGCCTGAACCTAGGGTTGTGTACAAAAGCGAGATGAAGCCTGAACACAAGTTGTTCTTTGAGTTTGTAATTAAATTTCTGTTGCCCAGACAAGAACACATGCACATTGCCAACTACGTGGATCTAACACTCATGGAGTGCCTGTTCAGAGGCAAGCAGATCAATTGGCCATCTTTAATCATACAACTTTTGGACAGAGTGGTGAATGGAACCAAGGCCCATGCAATTCCTTATGGCTTTATCCTTACTGCAGTTCTGGCTCATTTTGGAGTTCCCACAAAGAAGGCTAAAATGGATAATGCAAAGGACTTCTTTGGGATGGACACTTTGCTGTCATGTGATTACACTGTCAATGCCCCGGCAGATGAACCTGGTTCATCTCGAAAGCAACCAATCAACAGCAAGGTCCGTACTTTGGTGCAGGAAAGCGAGCAAAAGGATATGGAAATCCTTCGCTTGAAGACTCGCTTAGTTGAGGTGGAAGCTGAGCGTGATGCTCTCAAAGCTGAATTAGCCAAGGAGAGGGAGAAAAATGAGGGTGTCTTACACCAAATGTTGTCTCTTCTCCAAACCAAGAATCCAGCCTTTTCTGCACTACCCCAGACTTAGGAATTTCCAGAACTACCCCCTCCTATCCTATCAAGTGCCCAGTACGGGACTGTGTCGAGTGTCTTTTATTTCAGTTTTTAATTATGTCTTACTCATGTTTTGGTTGTTTTTTATTTTAATCTATTTTGGTGTTGATAATCCATGTTAATCAATGATAGCTTGGTGTTTTGAAAAATGTCTCTATTTATGATTTAGCTTACATTATTCGTTTCTTGTGTTGATTAATCATGTTTGCACCTGCAGTTGCCTAAATTGGCCATGAGTAAGCATTAATAACTTGGTAAGTATCATTTTGCAACTTTTCGATGATGCCAAAAGGGGGAAGATGTGCTGTGTTGTTCAAAATTTTTAAAGTGATATTTATAACCTAATGAACCTGGTTCTTGATGATTAATGCTCACAAATATACAAAGTGTTGGATGTGTATACAGGATAAAAGCACAGAGTTTGTCATCATCAAAAAGGGGGAATTTGTTGGCCCATGTCACTGAATGGGTTTTGAAGATTGACAAAAGGTGTCAAGTTGAACCAGGTCCATCATAGCATACACATCTGAATGAAGCAGTTGGAACAAGAATCGTACAAGTCTAGGAGATATCAGTGATTGCTGAGTATCAAAGAACTAAGAGAATGTCTCCTAATACGAAAAGGTTGCAAACTGATAGAGATGACAGAAGTTGATTTCAGCTAGGACAGAAATAGAGGAAGGAAGTTGAGTTACAATCAAACTCGTTTACCAAGGAAGAGTTGGATCAGAATTGAATCATGGACTCAACAAACGGACTCTATAAATAATCAATGTATTACTGCTGAAAGAAGTGACGCACAAGTACTAAAGTGAATCAAGATATGAAGCAAAAGTTCCAGAGATATTTTTCAAGCAGAATTGTAGTGCAATACAAAGGCTACAGTTCAACTAGAAGAAACAGTTCCATTGTTTGTGTATTGAGTCTAGTTGATTGTAGTAGGAGCTTTAACATTGTATCTTTTCAGCTTACTTAGAAGCAATTGTAATAGGTATAAATTGTTCAAATTAGAGTTACCTTGAAATCTGTAGAAATTAGCTAGATGCTAGTTGATACAAAGAGGATTAGAGTTAGTCCTAGGATTACAAAA